>CM049794.1:30231246-30456100 GCA_027422405.1 Ptychobarbus kaznakovi
CTGAGAGTAACGCAATTCATTCTCTGTATGTATGTACTGTACATGTGGAAGACAATTGTCAATAAAGCAGACTTGAGCTATAGACAATAAAGTGAAAAATGTGTCTGTTTTGGTCAAATTTGAGGTTTTCACAATTTTTTTTAACTAAGCCCTCTTATAATGATCCCAACGCTCCTAATAATAATTAAACATCTAAAATTATCTTTTTTTTGTATGTTTTCTGACAGGAGTAGGCTACCTTTTTTCTGCTCACTTCTGGACGACTGCTGCTTCTCACCAAAGTTGTTAGTCTATTGTTGCAATTAAGCACAACATTCCAGCTTTGTGAATATTTATATTGAATTCTCAACGACCTCCCTATAAAGTACATTATTGCAAAATATGACTTGGCGAGATTCACACAAACATAATCTGTTATGTCATAAGTCATGTACACACCAAGCCGACGTCGTCACGTCGAGCGATGGTCGGGTTAGTTTGTTTGGTGTGCTCCACTCGTCAGCTCTCGTCGGGCTCACGTCAGCGGTAGTTCGTCGGGCCATCGGTGAGAGAGAGAACTCTGATTGAATGTTTAGTTTAGCGAACGAGTCCGTGCAGGAGAATTAAACCGAAAGTGATATAAACGGGCAAGTAAATGAAGGCGGCACAGACACAAGGCTGTTTTTTGATGTGATATGATCTTGCCCAAGCATTCCAATATGCAAATGTTTTCATAACAACATGAGCTGCTCAAAATGATGAAAGTTATCAATGTTACTGATATTCAAAACGGTAAGCAAGCACTGCTTCGTTTATGTTTCATATATCTGCGTTTATCTCATATATCTTTGTTTTGGTTTCTCCATTTGAATAACAAATATTTACAATTGATAACTGCTGAAATAGACAGCTAAAGCCTGGAATACACTATGCGATTTTACCCCGATTTTACAGTCTGAACAAGTTGACGCTAGTTGAGGATAGTCAGAGCCAGTCTGCAGATTACAGCTGACAGATTCCACAGAAAATCACGTAGTGTATGATGGTCACAGACTATCCTGTCGGAGGATATCAAATATGTTTGATATTTTCAGCTTATTTTAGAACACATATTGTTTTCATTTGTCATGCATCTCCTAGCAACAAGGCACACGTTTCTGCGCAAGTTTTTTGTGATCTGAACAACTTTAAAGTCTGGTAGTGTATGATCTTCAGTCGCGTAGAGTATGATGGCCAGTTTTCCTTTGTCACTATTTACAAAGTCGGTAAGTGTATGATGCCTAGTGTTTTGTATTCCTTGTAGTGTATTCCAGCCTTAACTCCTCTCACACAGGCGCAGAACGCACATGTTCAATTTGCAGTCGGCTGAAGTCTGTGTGGTGCATTCACGAGCAACATTTTTGTCCGACGCTGCCGATGCGAGGTGACAACACCGTACCGAGCTTTATATGAATGTTTAGTTAATTGTAGGGGGCAGGGCGCAGATAGGATTTTTTAACTCCTAGACGGATGTCCTGTTCCTTCCTCTACAGTCAAAAATCTGGGTGTTGTATTAGACAGCAGCTTATCTTTTGAAAATCATATTTACCATGTTACAAAAACAGCATTCTTCCATCTTAGAAACATTGCCAAGCTACGGAGTATGTTAAGTGTTTCTGATGAAGAAAAGCTAGTTCATGCATTCATGACCTCTAGACTGGACTATTGTAATGCACTGCTAGGTGGTTGTCCTGCATCTTCAATAATCAAGCTACAGATAGTACAAAGGTCTGCGGCTAGAGTCCTTACCAGGTCAAGAAAATATGATCAAATTACTCCAATTTTACAGTCTCTGCACTGGCTACCTATTAAGTTTCGTATCAGTTACAAAATATTATTACTTACCTATAAAGCCCTAAATGATTTAGCTCCTGCATACCTAACTAATCTACTATCACGCTACAATCCAACCCGCTCCCTAAGGTTGCAAAACTCTGGACTTTTGTTGTACCTAGGATAGCAAAGTCCACTAAAGGAGGTAGAACGTTTTCATTATTTGGCTCCCAACTCTAGAATAGCCTTCCTGATAACGTTTGGGGTTCAGACACACTCTCTCTATTTAAATCTAGATTAAAGACACATCTCTTTAGCCAATCATTCATATAATCCATTTCACAATCTTATATTGCCGGTATATCTGATCAAATGCACATTATTATGCTTTAGCTTGGGTTGAACAATTAATTTTTGCCTGGATGGAACAACAGCTATGCTAATTGTCTTTATTTGTTTCTCTGTTTCTGCCAGGAATTTCACTAGGTATTACACAAGCTTCAGTCTGGATCCAACCCTTAAAGGATCTGAGATGACCGAACACCTGAGAAGAGATGATGACAACCCCTCGGAGGACCTCAGAGGAAGCCAACCATCAGCGATTATACTGAATTAACCAAATTTTTCCATAAGTTAATTATATTCAGTTTCTACAATATAAATCTATTTTAGAAACTTGATTCCCTGTAAAGTTACTTTGCAACGATTGTAACGTAAAAAGCGATATACAAATAATCTTGAATTGAATTGAATCTGTCTCAATGTTGATCAAACATTAAAAGAAAAGACAGAATCACTCGCTGCTCTTGATTAAACTACTGTTTATTTGCATATTTGTTACTATTTTTAATGACAAAGATACAATAAAATATTTTTATTGTGTTTAATAATACAGTAATTATTATTAAGAAAATGATTGGAGGAAAATATGCAACATTGCTTAGTGATTTTGTTTTGGAATCTTCAGAAAACATTTTATTTAATCGATTTTCCTCAAATTGAACTCAGCTGACTCAATCGCCTTCAGAACATTCCGACTCATTTTGCCAGCACGGGTCACATATAGAGCTTAATATTTTGATTTCTTATAAAACATAAATGGGTCTTTATGAAAATAACTTTAAGAAAGACGTAGCTTTGTATTTTGGTGTCCTGAAATTTGTTGAACATATTTGTCCTATACTATGAAATTAATTGGTTTATAAAATATTGCTGTCGTTGGTGAAATGTGTTTTTGTGTGTGTGTGTGTGTGTGTGTGTGTGTGTGTGTGTGTGTGTGTGTGTGTGTGTGTGTGTGTGTGTGTGTGTGTGTGTGTGTGTGTGTGTGTGTGTGTGTGTGTGTGTGTGTGTGTGTGTGTGTGTGTGTGTGTGTGTGTGTGTGAAAGAGAGAGAGAGCCTAAAATGTATTTCATTACTGCACCAGCACAATTATAAAAGTCAGACATTCAAAAAAATAAACAACAATAAAAACCTTAAGAAAAGACCCAATTAATTGTGTCATGCTAAGATATTAAGATATCAATTGTTTCTGCAAATGGAGGCTTCTTTCCCTTCTGTAAATTGGGGAAATAGTTAATTGGCTTGATTAAGAGCTTGGGGAAACGTGTGAGATATATTATTTTTTTAAACCACTCTAACCTCCTGGGATTCATTGCTTCTTCTTTTTTTCCCTCATGAGAATTTCAGCAGCTTTTAATTAAAACTCTCAGTGCTGTGAGTGGTCATTTAAAAAAAAGTGTAAAAAAAGCAGGATTTTCAGTCTGCTGTTAAGAAGATTGATGGAGGGTTTAAAACAGATTACACAGTAATGTGGTCCCATTACTGTACGATTACATTATTATAAAGAAGACTATGTGTTTGTAAGTGTCTTGGGGGGATAGTGCACTGATAGTCTGATGCAAATTGTGTGTGTGTGTGTACCTGCAGCAATAATCTCTCGTCTCCAATGATGGCAGCTTTACTCCAGTCAATGACCTCTGAGAAGGGCAGCTCCCATCCGTTACTCAGCAGCACAGGAATACAGGCCGCCTGCAAAACACACACACACACACACACACACACACACACACACACACACACACACACACACACACACACACAACACACCACACACCACACAACACACAACACACACACACACCACACACACACACACACACACACACACACACACACACACACACACACACACACACACACACACACACACATCAAATCCTCAGCCCTCTACACAACTGCCACCAACAACTGTACAACACTTTCATAGTCTTCATTTCAATCAATAAACTGTTGTCAAAATGTACACTGACATCTTGAAACAATGTTATTTCTTCCATGGGCTTTATTCATTTGCCAATAGCTAGTAGTTTCTAACAGATTTGAACGTTATATCCTTTCTTAAAATTGAATATACCTGAGCTAACTTCAACTAACAATCAACAGTTGTAATTGTTTTAATATTAAAGGTATAGTCCACTCCAAAAAAAAAAAAATATCTGTCAAAATTTGCTCACCCTCATGTCGTTCCAAACCTGCACGACTTTCTGTTTTCAGTGGAACACAAAACAATATGATTTTGGTTCCCACTGACTTCCATTATCTGGAGAAAAAATACAGTGGAAGTCAATGGGAACTGAAAGTGGTTACCAACATTCTTCACAAAATATGTTATGTTCCACAGAAAACAGAAAATCATACAGGTTTGAAACTATGTGTGTAGAATGTTGATTAGAGTTGGTTAAAGTATTCATTTAATGTACATTTAGAACAAATAAAATATACGATTAATTGCGATTAATCGCAAGTTAACTCATGGCAATCATGCGATTAATCACGATTAAATATTTGAACCGATTGACAGCCCTATGTATATATATATATATATATATATATATATATATATATATTTTTATATATATATATCATTATATATAATTATTATACATATAAACATTACAGATTTGACAGATTTGAAAGTAAAAAATAAGAAAACCTTTTCAACCCCCCCCCCCCAAAAAAAAAAAAAAACACAAAATGAAAAGCGAGAATTCAGTTTAAATGTTTATTTTTAATTCAGGGATAAAAAAAAAAAATAAACAGCTTGAATATTCGATTTCTACATGTGGGCGGGAATTGAACGCTCCTTTCTGCTGATTGGTGAGCCAAAGATCAAACCGTGCCGTCATCAGTTCTTCCGCAGTTTTCACGCAGCAGAATAATAGTCCTCCGCTGCTGCAGTTGTACGGATTCTTAATGCATTTATTGCAACTACATTTCATATTTTATCATCAAACAAACAGACAAATGAATAGCTCAACACAACTCACACTGGGGCAGAGCCTAGACAGGGCTTTCTTCTGTGTAGATATAAATTATATTATTGGCATCAGCTAAGCATGGCAGGGTATGATATGACGGCTATCAATATTAAATTGACTTTGGTATACCGTATCTCAGAGAAGTGATTACAGCCCTCACATTTCTGTAAATATTTTATTATATATTTTCATGTGACAACACTGAAGAAATTACACTTTGCTACAGTGTAAAGTAGTGAGTGTACAGCTTGTATAACAGTTTAAATTTGCTGTCCCCTCAAAATAACTCAACACACAGCCATTAATGTCTAAACCGCTGGCCACAAAAGTGAGTACACCCCTAAGTGAAAATGTCCAAATTGAGCCCAAAGTGTCAATTTTTTGTGTGGCCACCATTATTTTCCAGCACTGCCTTAACCCTCTTGGGCATGGAGTTCACCAGAGCTTCACAGGTTGCCACTGGAGTCCTCTTCCACTCCATGATGACATCACGGAGCTGGTGGATGTTAGAGACCTTGCACTCCTCCACCTTCCCTTTGAGGATGCACCACATATGCTAAATAGGGTTTAGGTCTGGAGACATGCTTGGCCAGTCCATTACCTTGCCCTCAGCTTCTTTAGCATGGCAGTGGTTGTTATCATGTTGGAATACTGCCCTGCGGTCCAGTCTCCGAAGGGAGGGGATCGTGCTCTGCTTCAGACATGTTGGCATTCATGGTTCCCTTAATGAACTGTAGCTCCCCAGTGCCGGCAGCACTCATGCAGCCCCAGACCATGACAACCCACCACCATGCTTGACTGTAGGCAAGACACACTTGTCTTTGTACCCCTCACCTGGTTGCCTCCACACACGCTTGACACCATCTGAACAAAATAAGTTTATCTTGGTCTCATCAGACCACGGGACATGGTTCCAGTAATCCATGTCCTTAGTCTGCTTGTCTTCAGCAAACTGTTTGCAAGCTTTCTTGTGCATCATCTTTAGAAGAGGCTTCCTTCTGAGACGACAGCCATGCAGACCAATTTGATGCAGTGAGCGGCGTATGGTCCGAGCACTGACAGGCTGACCCCCCACCCCTTCAACCTCTGCAGCAATGCTGGCAGCACTCATACGTCTATTTCCCAAACACAACCTCTGGCTATAACACTGAGCACGTACTTAACTTCTTTGGTCAACCATGGCGAGGCCTGTTCTGAGTGGAACCTGTCCTGTTAAACCGCTGTATGGTCTTGGCCACCGAGCTGCAGCTCATTTTCAGGGTCTTGGCAATCTTCTTATAGCCTACGCCATCTTTATTCAATTAAATTCAAGATTATTTGTATAGTGCTTTTTACGATACAATCATTGCAAAGCCGCTTTACAGGAAATTAAGTTTCTGCAAGAGATTTATATATTGCAGAAACTTAATATATTTAACTTATGGCAAAATTGAGTCAATTCTGTATACTGTTTGAGGGTTGGCTTCCATTTTATGTAGAGCATAATTCTTTTTTTCAGATCCTCAGAGAGTTCTCTGCCATGAGGTGCCATGTTGAACTTCCAGTGACCAGTATAAGAGAGTGAAAGCGATAACACCAAATTTAACACACCTCCTCCCCATTCACACCAGAGACCTTGTAACACTAACAAGTCACATGACACCGGGGAGAGAAAATGGCTAATTGGGCCCAATTTGGACATTTTCACTTAGGGGTGTATTCACTTTTGTTGCCAGCGTTGTAGACATTAATAGCTGTGTGTTGAGTTATTTTGAAGGGAAAGCAAATTTACACTGTTATACAAGCTGTACAGAGTTTTATAATGCTCATAAAAAATTATTATAATGGATGTCTACATCCACACAGGACTACATTTTCATCAAATTTAATAACTTGTTTTGGTTTGTTTCTCAGCAAAGTGTATACGCCACGAGATTTTATTTTAAGAAAGATATAAATCTTCAGCGTTGTCACATGAAAATATATAATAAAATATTTACAAAAATGTGAGGGGTACCTTATCTCTCATTTCAAATGTGTAATTATATGTCTCACTTATTTAGAGATGGATGTGCTACCTTCATCACCACCTGTGAACAATAAAAACGATACTGTATATAGCTTTCTCTCTCCCACCTGCAAATTATTTGAAAAACTATAAAATTGTATGGAATGGGGAAAGCATGCAACTTCAAAAAATCAAAGAACCCCAACTTTAAATGTCATTCTGACTGACAAGTGGTTTGATACCGGATAAACAAATAGAAAAATATTATTACAAACACATCTGATTTTCTTTTTTTCTAAGCTACTTCATACATACTACCCCCCTATTCTGCCTACTGTTAGAAACTCTCTTTTCTACAAATTCACCCCTATGTTCCAAACATATTCTGCACAAAATTATAATTTCATCCCCTTACACCACAACAAGCAGTCTTGTGGGAAACCACAAAGATTTTATAAAAATTGATTATAACAGAGCAACAAACCACCACAACCTGTCTCAAAAGGATATTAATTTAACAACAAAAACAAAATAATTAACACTTTTTTTTTTTCAAAAATCTCATACCTCAGATATTTTTTAACGCAAAGCAAGCAAGGTTCCAAATACATATTAAATAATTGTAACATATTTAAAAATTAATTCACAACCCCAATCATCAATCACCCAAAAATCAAAACCATGGACTGTAATACACAAAATTAATTTACACACCACATCACAATATAATTTTTTTTTCCATTGCAAGATTTTCATCAAATTTAATAACTTGCCATTTTGGTTTGTTTGTTAAAGGACAACTCACCACAGTTGGCTGCCTCGATATCTTCAGAACGCTTGAAATATACGCCACGAGATGCATGGATTATTTTAAGAAAGATATAAATCATAATATAAATAAAATAAAGTCACCATTCTCTGCCTCTCAATTAGGAGGTTTTAAAAAATAATAATATTCAGATATAAACAAGTGTATTTAATTTATTTCTTGAGGATTGAACAATAAAATAAAATAAAATAAAGTTTTTATTTAAATTCCTTCTCTGCCTCTCATGTGCGGTGGGTTGGGTGATATTTCAGGTTGGGGGGGTGGGCAGTTAATTATTTTCTTGTTTGTTATTTATATATGCCACTTTGAATGATATTCAGAGATGGATGTGCAACACAAGTACCTTCATCACCACCTGAGGATTGAACCCGATTAAAAATGAATAAATTGGCAAATTTTGTTAGCTCCATGCTTCCTCTCTCCCCACCAGAAATTATTGAGATGGATGTGCCTACCTTCATCACCACCTGATTCTTTACTGACAACAATAAAAATGTTAATTTTGGAATGGAAAGCGCCCCCGCATTCCTCTCTCCCCACCAGTTTTGAAAAAAGTATGGGGTTGCCCCATAAAATATGTATGGAATGGAAAGCGCCCCCGCATTTTCTACACTTCAAAAAATCAAAGCTCTCAAGGTGGATGGGGTTGCCTTGTTCAACAAATGGTACTTCATGGAAACAAATAAAAAATATCTTATTACACCCATTTCGCTCTCAGTTTCTATTTCTGATTTCTTACAAGAAGTGGTTTGATTATACTATGTTACTCTATGGAAACAAATAGTTTAAGAAAGTAGAAACCATTCGTCTGCAAACTTTCTATTTTCTGGCATATTTCTTACAAGAAGTGTTCATTATACTATGCACAATTCAAATTTGTTTCTGGTGGAAAACCTTTTGTACAGCCATTTGGGCTGCAAGAAAGTAGAAACTCTATTTTCTTCTACAACTGCATTCTCAAAGGAGAAAAGTAATTCTAGGCTTTTGCTTTCTGAATTTGCTTTCTGGTGGAAAAGATTTTGTAAGCATTTCTATATTTTAAATTATGGGCTGCACATTAAAGGCACTAACATTAAATGAGGTACATAAAAGGGGGTACCGATCTTCAAACTCATCCAGTAGTAAAATGGATTAACAAGAACTGCACCAAACAAAGGAACGGTTTAATATTTCTTAAATACTTTATTTCTATATTTTAATTACGTTTTTCAACTCATACAGCAGACCAAAAGCAAGAGCATAGCTTGAATCTTCAAACTCATCCAGTATTGTAAAATGGATTAACAGTTTGGGATAATACACCAAACAAAGGAACGGTGTCTTATTTTTACTTTTGTTTTTCAAACCCCAATCATCAATTCATCCATTTTAAGATTATTCAGAGATTTTTCATATTTAACCATGCGCACAAGACATATTATGGGTTTATCATCCTTATTAATTTTTGTGGGCCAGAAATATTGAATGGGAAACAGTTTGCTTTGGGAAATAAGATTTCATGCATCCTCAAACCCCAATCATCAATTCATCCATTTTAAGTTTACAAGGTCACCGGGATTCAAAAGATCCTGTTCTGTTTTTGTTACAAGACATGACAACTTAATTTTCCTCTAAATAAGAAGGACTGTAAATTTTGGTTGGCCCACATCCTTATTGTAATTTTTGTGGGCTTGCTTGGGCAAAGAAACTGTTCTTTGGGAACCAGATGGAAACCTGACCTTTCTATCAAGATTTTTGGGGATATGGTGCTTTTTTGAGATACAAGGTCCCAGCACGGACCACTCATTTTCCAAACCAGTTATTTTGTCTATGTTTTTGTTAAATGTAACTTAATTTCCTCTAAATAAGAAGGACTTTAAACAATTTTTATTATTTTGTAGTTATTTTATTTATTTAAGTGTATTTAATTTATTTCTGCCTCGATTTTGTTTTTAAATTCCTGAGTCGTGGGTTGGGTGATCCTCATGACCTTTCTATCAAGTCATTGGTTGCAGGTTGGGGGTGGGCGGGCACTTGAGTTGTCTGCTAATTTTCTTGTTTGTTATAGCACGGACCACTCATTTAAACCGGTTTGATTTGTACAAAAAAAAGTGGACCATTCTCTAACATTAAATTGAAATGTATATGTTCAAGTGCGAGCAGGACACTGTGTGTGTTTTGAAAAAAGTAATAAACCTTTAAAACAACATAAAGGACATTAGTTAATCAAAATTTTGTAAATTTATTTAAGTGTATTTAATTTATTTCGATGGGTTAAATAATTACATTTGTTTTTAAAATTACTTATAAGCGGTGGGTTGGGTGAAGGGTTGGGGGTGGGCAGACGCGACTGCTGTCTAGACCAATTTTCTTGAAAATGAAAAAAAATAAATAAAAACACTGAATACAAAAAAAAGTCAATTCTCTAACATTAAATATGGCAATGCGATTGATGTTAACTGTGTGTGTTTTGAAAAAAGTAATAAACCCATTTAACTTAATACTCTGTCATTAAATAGAGTAGTTAATCATATGGTCAAATTTATGTTTTTATTTGTTTGTTAAATAATTACTCCAAAATAACTACAAAATGCCAGCAGACGCGACTCTGCCTTTGGAAAAAAGAGAACAACAGAATGACACATGCAGCAGTCATAATTAAAGCAGTTTAAATATGCATCTTTTGGTGCAAATTAATATTTAGTACACCACAAACATGAACTTGGATTTTTTTTCACAGTTAACTTAATACTCTGAATACTTGTCTTTTAAAAAAATAACTACAAAATGGCTTTGAAAAATGCATTTAGAGAACAACAGAATTAGCGCATTTGATGTTAAATGGATAATATAAGTCACTATAGGCTATAGCAAACTATTTCACGGACCCCCTATCACTTTAAGAACCACTGGACTACACAGAAGAAAGCCCTGTCTAGACTGCCTTGGTACGAATTGTGTCAAGCTATTCATTAGTCTGTTTGATGAAAAAAGATGAAATGTAGTTCCAATAAATGTGTTAAGAATCCTTACAACTGCAGCAGCGGAGGACTATTATTCTGCTGTGTGAAAACTGCGGAAGAACTGATGACGGCACAGTATGATCTTTGGCTTACCAATCAGCAGAAAGGGGCATTTAATTCTTGCCCACATGTAGAAATTGAATATTCAAGCTGTTTATTCATTTTTCTACCCCTAAACGAAAAATGAAATTTTAGCTGAATTCTCGTTTTTCATTTTTTGGAAACAAAAAAGGAGCCATTTTCTCATTTTTCTACTTTCAATATTAAATAAAAAAACACATGAACGAATGATACACGGATTTGACGGATTTATATAAGTCTGAATTTGGTGAATTAAAACAAAACAAAAAAACAAAACAAACTATGATGACGTTCAGTGGTGGGTAAAACTGAATTGTCAACACCACAATAATAACCAACATAATAGATTATTTAGATTATTTGAATCCTTCTACAATACTGAATAAATAAATAAATACAATTTCTATCAAAAAGAGGATTCATGAAAACATTGTCAGAAAGTACCATAATGCGGAATGTTGAGTGTTTATTGACAATTCTAGATTTCCAGATTCCAGACCACACCTCACCGTCCAGCATTCAAAGGTGACAGTCATATGGAAGACTTAAGGAGGTTTGTGCCAGATATCAGGAGTGAGGCAGAGACCACAGCTTTTGTAATCCCACCTGACCTTTCATACAAACACCTTCCTTCCTTCCCTCCACGTACACGCACACACACACACACACACACACACACACACACACACACACACACACACACACACACACACACACACACACACACACACACACACACACACACACACACACACACACACACACACACACACACACACACACACACACACACACACACACACACACACACACACACACACACACACACACACACACACACACACTCACTCCTCCATGTTTAAATGGAGATGGTTGACAACAGAAGGACTGCCCCACATGCACCAGCATCTAAAAGCCTTTTGATGTCTCTTTTCAAAGTGCTCCCATCAGAGAGCTCAACACAGGGAGCCTCACACAACTGCTAGGAGAGATGTGAAAAAGACTGAGGAAAGTCAAACACTCTGTCTTCACCTCCCATATATGACTAACAATATCGGTTTTGACTGGCTAAAGATGGGACAGAGAAGCATTGTCAGCATGTGGACACATTTTTATTAATCCACTTACTGATTTTATGCAACTCTTTACTTTACTTATTAGAGGATGGAATATTTCTTGTAAAGTGACCTTCATAATTATCAGATGCTTTTCATAAACGAAGTAACACATTCAAGTGCTATATGCTCTCAATGTCAAATGCAGAAATGTTAATTCATGCATTTATGACCTCAAGGTTAGATTATTGTAATGCTTTATTGTTGGTTGTTCTGCACGCTTAATAAACAAACTCCAGATGGTTCAAAATGCAGCAGCTAGAGTTTTTACTAGAACCAGGAAGTATGACCACATTAGCCCGGTTCTGTCAACACTGCACTGGCTCCCTATTAAACATTGTATAGATTTTAAAATCTTGTTAAAAACGTATAAAGCCCTGAATGGTTTAGCTCCTCATTACTTGAGAGAGCTCGTATCGCATTATAGTCCTCCACGTCCACTGCGTTTTTAAAACTGTGGCCATTTGATAATCAACTGCAGACGGCAGATCCGTTTTATATTTAGCAAGGTCTTATTCCGCTAAATAGAAAGTGGAATAAGCTTTCTTATTCTTTCTTATTCCGAGGTCACCGTAGCCACCTGATCCAGTCCGAATCCAGATCAGATGGTGGATCAGCACCCAGAGACGACCTCTACAGCTCTGAACCTCAGCGGAGACCAGGACACCTAGATGAGCCCCAGAGACAGATCCCCAATGAGGACCACGTCACCTAGACAGCCATCGGGAAAAGACCACTGGATCCAGTTGAGCCCTTACAATCTGACTTTGCTGCAGTTGGAATAAACTACTGGTTCATCTGGCCAGAGGAGAACTGGTCCCCCGACTGAGCCTGGTTTCTCCCAAGGTTTTTTTCTCCGTTCGATCACTGATGGAGTTTTGGTTCCTTGCCGTTGTCGCCTTTAGCTTGCTAAGTTGGGGACACTTCATTTCCAGCGATATCATCGACTTGATTGCACAGATACTATTTAAACGGAACTGAGCTGGACGATGCCATCACTGAATTCAATAATAAAAAGCCTTTAACTGAAAATTGAGTGTGTAATCTTGTCATTTTACATTATTGACACTCTATTTTCCTATTTTGATATTGTGCAGTTGCTTTGACACGGTTTGTAAATAAAAGCGCTATATAAATAAAGGTGACTTAACTTGACTTGCTATATATGCAGTCACTAACAAAACTATATATTTTTTAACATCTTAATTACATTTCACATTTTATTCATAATATGAATCAACACAAAAAGTACCATAAAGCTTTACTACTGTCACATACTGTTCATATTTGAGAACTTTTCTTATATTCTAACTCTCTAATCTCTTGAGCACGTACCTATTTGATATAAATATTTACAAACCCGATTCCAAAAAAGTTGGGACACTGTACAAATTGTGAATAAAAACAGAATGCAATGATGTGGAAGTTTCAAATTTCAATATTTTATTCAGAATACAACATAGATGACATATCAAATGTTTAAACTGAGAAATTATAATTTTAAGGGGAAAATAAGTTGATTTTAAATTTCATGGCATCAACACATCTCAAAAAGTTGGGACAAGGCCATGTTTACCACTGTGTGGCATCCCACTTCTTTTTATAACAGTCTGCAAACGTCTGGGACTGAGGGAGACAAGTTGCTCAAGTTTAGGAATAGGAATGTTGTCCCATTCTTGTCTAATACAGGCTTCTAGTTGCTCAACTGTCTTAGGTCTTCTTTGTCGCATCTTCCTCTTTATGATGCGCCAAATGTTTTCTATGGGTGAAAGATCTGGACTGCAGGCTGGCCATTTCTACCCGGATCCTTCTTCTACGCAGCCATGATGTTGTAATTGATGCAGTATGTGGTCTGGCATTGTCATGTTGGAAAATGCAAGGTCTTCCCTGAAAGAGACGACGTCTGGATGGGAGCATATGTTGTTCTAGAACTTGGATATACCTTTCAGCATTGTGGTGCGATGTGTAACCCATGCCACACGCACTCATGCAACCCATACCTCAGAGATGCAGGCTTCTGAACTGAGCGCTGATAACAACTTGTTGTCCTTGTCCTCTTTAGTCCGGATGACATGGCGTCCCAGTTTTCCAAAAAGAACTTCAAATTTTGATTCGTCTGACCACAGAACAGTTTCCACTTTGCCACAGTCCATTTTAAATGAGCCTTGGCCCAGAGTAAACGCCTGCGCTTCTGGATCATGTTTAGATATGGCTTCTTTTTTGACCTATAGAGTTTTAGCCGGCAACGGCGAATGGCACGGTGGATTGTGTTCACCGACAATGTTTTCTGGAAGTATTCTGAGCCCATGTTGTGATTTCCATTACAGTAGCATTCCTGTATGTGATGCAGTGCCGTCTAAGGGCCCGAAGATCACATCCAGTATGGTTTTCCGGCCTTGACCTTACGCACAGAGATTGTTCTAGATTCTCTGAATCTTTGGATGATATTATGCACTGTAGATGATGATACCTTCAAACTCTTTGCAATTTTTCTCTGAGAAACTCCTTTTGATATTGCTCCCTATTTTTCGCGCAGCATTGGGGGAATTGGTGATCCTCTTCCCATCTTGACTTCTGAGAGACACTGCCACTCTGAGAGGCTCTTTTTATACCCAATCATGTTGCCAATTGACCTAATAAGTTGCAAATTGTCCTCCAGCTGTTCCTTATATGTACATTTAACTTTTCCGGCCTCTTATTGCTACCTGTCCCAACTTTTTTGGAATGTGTAGCTCTCATGAAATCCAAAATGAGGAATATTTGGCATGACATTTCAAAATGTCTCACTTTCAACATTTGATATGTTATCTATATTCTATTGTGAATAAAATATAAGTTTATGAGATTTGTAAATTATTGCATTCCTTTTTTATTCACAATTTGTACAGTTTCCCAACTTTTTTGGAATCGGGTTTGTACATATTTTCAAACATTATACTATATAGTAGAGAATTATATGATTTCAGATGATTTCTAGTATGTTTTCATTGTTTGCCATAGTTACTAATTATGTTCCCCACCTGTTTCTAGTTTGGTTCGGTCTGTATTTAAACCCCACTCAATTGCTGTTCATTGGTGGTTACTGTCTTTGCTGTTGTGTTTGCTTTCTTTAGTTGGATTCCTTGTTGTCACCTTTGTTATTTTAAAGTGCCCGTATTATGCCATTTTTAAGGTTGCAAATATTATTTTATGAGTGTCCTAAAACAGGTTTACATGCATCCAAGAAAAAAAAAAAAACACTTTAGTTTAAAAAAAAAACCTTTAGTTTTATCTCATTTCTAAATGATTCCTAAACTATTCGTGTGAAGCAGTTCGAAGAATCAGTCTCTCTAAACCCCGTCTTTCACTGCTGTGATTGGTCAGTGTACAGCGTGAATGACAGCCATGGGCGGACATTATGCAAATGTGTTACTTTGTGATGCACAGTAACAGAATAAGATTCAAATTCCTGACGACTTGTTTAGGCGATTGCGAACCAACTCTTTTCTTGATAGACAATTACTTTATTTATCATGTACTGTCGGCTTCACAACTTTGCTGAACGTTTATGTTCACGTACTGCAACATGACACACTGCATGAAAGGTAATATTCGAAAATGCATAACAGTGGCACTTTTAAGTCTATTGGTTTATCATTTAAAGCCTTGCTTTTGTCATATTTAGCTTGAAATGTGTGCTTTTTTGTATCTGTTTTATTAAATGCAACAATTCAAAAGCGACTAAAGATTTTTAAACTGTTACAAAGTATTTATAATTCAAATAAATGCAAAAATAAAAATAAGTTATTTTTACCTTTCTAATCAAAAATCCAGAAAAAAAAATCATGATTTCCACAAAAGTATTAAGCATCACAATTTTAACTGCGATAATATTATTTTTTTCCCCAGCACATTAGAGTGATTTCTGGAGTAATGACTGGAGTAATGATGCCGAAAATTCACAGGAATAAATTACATTTTAAAATATGTAATTTAGAGAATCGTTATCAAAGTAATATTTTATAATATTACCATTTTTACTGTAATTTTGATCAAATAATCACAGCCTTGAATGACTTCTAAAAAAACATAAAAATACTCTCTCTCTCTCTCTCTCCTCGCTCTCTCTATGAATATTAAGTAAATCGGAATATTTACACCACATACCAAAATTCTTTAAACGTAAACATATGGTATTTACCTAGGATGCATTCAATTTCTCAAAACTTACTGTAAAATGTATAATGTTCCAAATAAATATAAATGTATAATGCTATGTACTATGTAACTCTCTGTTCATCTTAGAATCCTGCATGTGCAGCACTGACAGCTCCTGGATTATGGCAGTCAGTTATTAATATATTCAGCTGAAATTTAAATTCATGCATGCGTTCTGCATCACTGGCCATAGGTGTTATTGACTAGCATGCTTTTCACAAACTTCACTATTCACACAACAGCTCAACATCTCAAACTTAGATTTAAATGATTTCTTAATTAATATCATGAACATTAAACTATAATACAATGCTCAAAAGTTATGTTGGTAGAGACAGCGGGCTGTATTTTTTCCTAAAAGAAAATATGTAAAATTGCTGGACTTTTGACTGTATAATTAGTTGATTCTCCTTACTAAACCAACAGTAGAGACTGAGAACGCAACTAATGAATAACCACAGAGAGAGCGACAGAAATAGAGTGAGTGAGTGAGTGAGTGAGCGAGTGAGTGAGTGATGAGTGAGTGAGCGAGTGAGTGAGTGATCGAGAAAGGTTTATTAATAGATATCTTCACCTCTCCTTTTCAATATAAGAATCTTCTCTGGGTGTTTTTGAAATGATGACAGAATGTCAATATCAATAATCTCTACGTCTGGATAGTGCAACCTCAGGGCTCCAAATGGCTGAGCCCTAAAAACATTCAGGCCAATCAAAAACACCTGTTATGAAAGGAAGCATGGCGTGACAGAGTTTTAGACAAGCAAACTTCAGAATCACCAACCTGCAGGGCCTCTAGAAAGCGGAAGGACCCGAGCCGTCTCCCCCGAGGAACAAGGCAAAAACTGGAGTTGTGTAGCAGCTCTTGATAATCAAATCTATGGACACAAACATAAACACAACATTTCAGAAAACATTAGAATAAGCTCATAATAAAATCCTTACAAAGACATCTTGCTTTACATTTGTTCAATTTCGTTTTCATAAACGGTTATTGCCAGTGTTAACCTTGAGAAAAAACTGAGACTGATTTACATACACGCACATTCTCATACACCAAAATGCACAAACAAGTGGCCAAAATTGGGGGAGGGTAATGGTAAAAACAATCAGCAATCCACAAGGATGTCCACAACCATTAATATTACTGTTCGACAAAATGGCAGTGGTTTTCTTGAGTCAAAAAATTATAGTTAAAGTATCTATGTGTGTATATAGGCCTCCTGTAGCGAATCCATGCCCCCCCATTTGAAGGTTGTCCCCCTAAATATATGATTAAAACCACACTTTGTGTTGTAAATAACAATGTTTTATACTTTGAAATAATTGTGTAAGTAGTAAAACAACATAAACGGAGCAAAAAATGCATTTTAAGTTTAGAAATATTTTGAGTGTCCCTCTCCCTTGCCTCACAGTGCTTTGGTCCAAATGCCTGCTTTCCTCTTTTACATCACCTACACACACACAAGTCCGGTGAGAGAGAACAAAGTCAATAGTTATGGAACTCCACACTCTAAAAAATGCTGGGTTAAATGCAACCCAGTGCTGGGTAAAATATGGATAAACCCAGCAATTGGGTTGTTTAGACAACAAAAACACAACAAAATTGTCAAGAGTAAAAATAAAAACACTTATTAATAATAAAAAGAACAATGTTGATATCTGTTAGGTTTCTTGTCAAATACTTTTAAAGAATGTTTATACAAAGTATATAAAGGTCTAAGAGGAAATTGTGCTGCTTGTGACCATGAAGTAATACAATAGAAAAATGAGGAAAGATCTAAGAATTGAAAAATACTCTTGAAGCTTCTATTGAAAGTTGACTCCGTATACATTTTAAATTGCAAAATTAAGTTGTCGCTGCACAGACTATTTTTCGAACATGCTTTTGAAATGTTAGAAGACAATCTAAGATAACAATATTAACAATTTGGTACAATTTGTAATTTTTCACCATTATTTTGCCATCTGACACGGGTTTCCCTGCTGCACTAATAGTAGTAAGGTTTTCCTCTGTGTATACATATCCTTACAAGTACAATGTTATTATTGGTGTCCCCTTCAAAAATTGCTCTTGAGAAATGTTATGTTTATTGTCCCCCCTAACTGTTAGACGAAATGTGTGCCCATCTGCTGGAATGGCTTCTGCCTACAACAGTTAGCAGAAGTGAAAGATAGGTGTTTATAACGTTTTAAATATGGATATTTTTCTTACAAAAACACATCGATTTGCTACAGGAGGCCTTTATTCACCCCCGGAGCCATGTGAGGTATGTTTTAATATGAATGAATGTACTTTATTTGACTACTTTGGGACTTTTGAACAAAAACAGTAGAGTTTTGGAGTCGGATGTGTTTTATTATATTTGCTCTGGCATATTATATTAGTACGACACAATAAACTTACTGGGAGAGAAAAATCAAGATTAATCTGAAGATGGAGGGATGGCAGTGAGAGATCCTGCTATTTGCTCTCTCCTTCTGTTCTGACAGTCAGCTTTAATCTGTCTAGAGCTCACTCGCCTCTATTTAATTATCTTATAATTACTGCCTCACTCTCTTTCTCTCCCTTTCTTTCCTCTATTATCACCATCAGTCCCATCCAGCCAATGCAGTAAATGGAAAATATGTTGTTCTTCTTCTGAACTTATTTTTCTCTTTCTGCTCATGTGAAGCAGGGTTGTTATCATTAACAAAAAAAAAAAACTGAAATAAAATATTAAAATGTATTTTAATATTAAATATATGTGTCACACTACGTGCTGGAATGAGGGCAAGAGCGCACAATGAAGAAGGTTATCTTTCAATTCTTTAATATGAATCCACGGGGAATGACGAAGGAGACATCCACACACTTAGGGAATCACATACAATAACCGACAACTCAGAGAACTAATTTATAGAATAGGACATTTATACAAATGGAAGAGGAGCTAACGACTAATTAAAAAGACACAGGTGAACTAACTGAGGCAAACCAAGGGGAAACAGAAACTAGGTCAAACAGCGCACATGAGGGAGAAAATGCACAAAAAACAAGTCCTTGAGTCTGACCGTATTTTAATATTACATTTATTTTATTTTAGCTAGCTGCCAAGGCATCTTTTCTCATTTTTGTTTAGTTTAAGTATAACTAATTATATAAAAATGTGCCGAATACATAAACATGTCAAATGTAAAAAATAAATAAATAAACTAAGCACACAAAAAACAAAAAATGCAATAAAACTACATAACATATCTAAACCAACAACAACAACAGCAAAACAAATAAAAACTAATACAAAAATTACAACTAAACCTTCAAAATATGAACAAAGATTATTATAGTAAAATAGTAAAATAACACTAATGTGAAGTGAGCATATTTTTTCTAGCAGGTGAACATATAAAGAATACAAATACATTATGTGCATATATTTACTTGATTGGATAACACATTATTAAATTGATTTGAAACTAAGATATCTGAAGTATGACCAGAAAAAGCACAAACACTGGATCAGGCAGTGTGTTGCTATCTACTGTATATGCCACTCACATTTAATGTCATCAAAATCAATTGGAGGACAGCATTAAAAATGAATGACAGGTCGGATTTGACAGTCCTGCTCTATAGCACGCTCTCAGAGGATCATTCAGGAGCCATAAACACAATCTGTCTCTGTCATTCAGGTATATGACTGCATTACTGATAGACTCACGCTCACATCTATACATCCCTACTTATACATGCACACACTCAAACACATTGAATTATTTGATTTGCTTTCACAAAGATGCTGCCAAAAAGCTCTGCGTGCTGGTGGGTGGAAATCCAATCTCTCCTCGCTTCCCTCAGTCAACAAACCTCACAAGATCTCTGATCACAACAATTCTCCACAACTTGCAAGAATAAGGCTAGACATCTGAGATTGCTTGCCCTGCAAGTTTGTGCTAAAACTGTTGCTGCTAGAAGCAGCAGAGTTGTAAGAATCACTTTGGGACTCGTTTTCTCAAAGATCAAACCTCCTGGCCTCTTGCTGTGTCGAATAAGGGTCTCCATCAAGAAGACTGGACACAACCTTTCGCTAGACTGAAATTGCTATAACATTCTCTCTCATTCTCAGAGAATGGGGTTGTCAATTAAGTAAAGCATAACATTACAATCAAATTAATTACATGGTGGTGTTAAGACCAAAAGTAAACAACAAATAAATCTTTACTTTTTGCCAAAGTTACTTTAGATTGCAGACGTCTTTAATTTCTTCAAACATTTATTAAACTACACTGTTTTTATTAATTGTACTAACATGTTAAATTAACAGCCTGAGTAAAAACATTCTTGAGCACCAACTAAATTTGAAAAAAAATTAAGAAGATAAATGAAAATGCTTTTCTCGTGTTCGGTTGCTGGATGTGATTGACCTCTTTTGTGCTCTGTAATTAAAATGGAAAGCTTGACACAAAAAGTCAATGTGTTCTTCATACTTTGTGTGTAGAGAATCACCTTTGTTTGGACAAATTAACATGAAGTGAGAAATACAAATGAGTCTGATGTTCTGAACAGTGTATGGAAAGCTTGTTTTACATTTTGAAGCTATTTTAATACAGTAATGGCAACGTCTTAATTAGACGTGTGTTAATTTAAAGGTGACCATATGGCTAATGTTTCCAACGAGGATACGATAAACAGGGTTGCCCAGGGCAACATTTTTCTGAGGTTGGCACAGGGCGCCATAAAAAAGGTTGAAATGGTGATTTTGCGTGGTTTTCTTTGCATGTCACATCAATTATATAAATGTATTTATGTCAAGTGTCCTTGCTCTAATAATTTAGAATGTCTTTCCTCTTTCCTCCTATAATACTAATAATGTAATTTGTAAAATTAGTCATTATGAAATACTACCAAATTAACTGCAACACATTCACAATTCTGTTTATACAGCAGATTGTTCTGGTTCTTGAATCTGATTGGCTGAGAGCCTTTTTCCAGCGGTGCGATATTCCAGTAGTATCAGCACTCTAACCATTGTCGACTCCACTTGTTGTCGGATCTATATTGGCAGCATTTTGTGAGTGTCAATGGCAGAGGAGCGAACCCACTATAATTTTACAATATTATTACTGTTATTGTGTGACAGAATGCAGTTTTAAGAGATTTTTAGATCTGTAGTTACTTAGGCTTCAAATATGCGATTGATTTATATTTAAAGACAGAGTTTATTTGACAATTTGATTGGACGCTTTCAGAGATGTGAGCTCCAGGCTGTTAGTGGCCGTTCAGCATGCATGTACCCACTGAGAACAGTTTTATCTAGGCCATTTCTTCTGGAATTTGCTGCTGGCTCTTATGTTGATGGTGCTACATGAAGTATAAATCATTTTGGTTATGTTGAACGGCAATCTTTGGTCTTATTAATCTATTACTTGTAATCTATGAATCTATTACTAGTTGAGCAAATCGATTTGTCTTTATAGGGCAAAGTTAAGTTTAATATGTTATTTTATTTTAAATGCACATTAATCGCATTATAAGGTTTGACCCCAACTTCTTGCCGTCATCGCAGCGCGGAAGGTTATCTGTCGTGTGTGATGAGGGTACAGCGAACCAGTGTTGCCAGGGTAGCGGCACAACAAGCGGGCTATTTTGAAAATATAGTCGCGTGAAAAATTACAGAGCCATGGGTTGTGGTTTTTTAGGCTACTTTTATAATGTACCACAGCCGCCCAAAGTGTATATAGACAAATAAAACTGAAAATAGATCCTTTTAATAATGTGTATTATACTTGTAATGTATACCTGGCAACTTAAGAACGGAGAGGCAGTTGTAACATCACAAACAACATGAGTTTCGGACAGAGTACACATGTGAAGGCTTTTACACAGCAGAAATAAACCTGACAACAGCCACTATAGATTATATAAGATAATAAACACACGATTATGATTTTTATTTGTATGGTATGATTGTACGATTTGGTTTGTATGTGATTTTTTTTAGATGAATGTGTACATCTAAAATGCTAATTTGTGCAGCGATATAAAAGGCTATAAATAGCATATTTTAACAACAGTAAACGACCAAATTCCAATGTGATCGCAAAAAGAAGTTAGTACAAACACTCGGTGATGGTTTGAAGTGAGTTCTGAGTAAAAGTGTAATGTTGCTTTTAATCTCATAAATTGTCTTATGAAGCATGATGCTAATGTTAGCTCTAATGCACCTGCAAAACAGGTCCAATTCTTCTTCATGATGCATTTTGTCATAATACTTCACGTAAGGTCGCAATATTTTTTTTTTACTTTTATAATGGCTACTGTTGTTCATTTATTTATTATTGTTCAATAAATAATATTTTATATAACTAATATGACATACATTTGTTATTGAGAAAGGGTCCATTATTGATTATGATTCCATCTTCAGAGAAAGTTACATTATTGCAGCTGTCTTTATGAGTGAGTCGTAATGACTTTTATGTTGAAAGGGACTGAAACAAGGATGTTATTAGTACGTTAAACGGCCTTCTAAGATGCAACCATACAGGGCAAATGCACTGACTATGGCTGTCATGGGAAATCCCCTTAATTGTTAAAAGGACAAAGACAAAGATGTTGCTTTCAGCAGTGGGCATTCAAGCTGATCTTGTGATTATGAATTTAAGATCGACCTGGCCAATGAATGCTGTAGCCTATCGGATGCAGTTATTTTCTGTACAGATTCTTATTTGTACATAGTTGAAATGTTATGATTATTTCTTGTGTTGTTCTAAATAAAAATACATATGTTTTTGTGGGTTTGAATAAACACTGAAAGTAATGTCAGATGTAAACATTCACATTAGCAATGGACATGATCCACTGATGTGTAACAGTAGAAAGTGTCTAATTACTATTTTATAAAATTAATTATGAACAATATATTGTATATACACTAAAAAATAGCTCATTGGTTTGTACAACAAAATTATGACATATTTGCACACAGTTGAATTTTTATTTGCACATAGTTGTGATTATCTGATCTGACACCGAGTGAGTTGTAATGATAAGTCACGTGTTGACTGAGATCACATCAGTTCCATCCTTCTTGTAAGAGAAAGTAACCACAAAATACACAGCTATTCATTGATCTTCCTCTGTGTATTACATTCTGATCAGGCACAGAAATGGCAGCCGTGGCCTTGAGAGGCACTTCTCAATAAGATGGAGGAGCGTGATAAATATTCAGTTTCAACACTAAGACACCATGACAAATTCCGGTGCACCTGAATGCTTACATACTCTGCAGCTGTATTTCGCATACATTGATAAACTAGCTATGGATTATTTTGGTGTGACTTCCCCATACTATGACCTGCATACTGAAGAAAACTGCCTGAGATGAATACTAAAAATAACTAGGACTGACCATGGAATAAAAAACTGAATCAATTATATGCTGATTAATTAATCAAAAAAGAAAAAAAGCACCAACATGAAGATAACACAATGAGTATAATGGCAGAGGAGTAAATCATTAAAATATATATGATAAAAAGTAGCTTTAAAAGTATAAATAGTGTTTGTTTTATTATCATATCATTGAACATAAGAAAACATGAGTTTTTATAATTAGTTGTAATTAATTGGTTAAATTGATTATTAATATTAACTACAACAACACATGCATGCTCTATATATCAAACAATGTCCACGCTATACTGAAGAATAATGTTTTTATATGCAGTGTATTGTTTTTCTACTGGATAATTCTATTTCAACAACTGCACCCTACTCTATTTTTATGTCTTCATCCTAGAAAAACAAAAATAATACGATTATAAATAATACAATATGAGTGGTGCACATTTAGCTCTCTGGTAGCTCAATAACACGTAGCATCGGGAGCAATTTACAACTATAACATGAACCGACGGAGGCCTGTAAATCTATTTCTTTTCGCCAGCCTAGAGCATCCTGAAGAGAGTGGGGGAAAAGACAGAATGTGAATGAATATGCAGGTCTATTTCTCATTCTCTGCTCAAAGCGCAGCATAAAGGGCACATGAAGGAAAGTAAAGGCCTGTGACAAATGCGGTGACTGCAAGGGCGTCGCTATGCATTTTTTATTAGCTGTTAATCCATTCCTTGTGTAACTCAATATAAATCAAATTACCGGCCTACCATGCTGTCAGTGACTACAGTAATTAGATGGAAAAGTGGCTCGTAGAGGTGCTGCATTCTTTTAAGGTGGAAAAAAAAGCGAAGAGTGACATTGTATTTATGCCTGTGCTTTCTGCTCCTCACTGGCAGGTGAACGCAGTTATTCAATTGACTAGAGGAGATGTTGGACATGCCTGTGATAGCATTCAGGAGGAAAACAAAACAGATTATATAGCTAGTTAGGCCTATTCCTTCACTATGTGGTGAATAGCACAAAGTCCATGATAAAAGCATGAACATAATTAGTCAACAGGTTCAGACATTGATGTAAGAGCCTTTTTTCTTTAGCATATATATATATATATATATATATATATATATATATATGCAACCCAGACTCATTTGGAAAATGTTCCTGTGGTGACAACTGATATTACATTACATATTACATTACATACTGACAATACATGTATAACCTGAATGCACTGTAAGTCGCTTTGGATAAAAGCGTCTGCTAAATGCATAAATGTAAATGTCAAATGTAAATATTTTACATTCTTGCATGTTTAACTGTACGGCACTTTTTAAGTGAATCTTCCAGTAACTGATGCTGACGTAGTGTTAACCAAAACACACGAACATGAATCTGGCTGTGTTTTATTATGTTGGTTGCAACATATCGCAGCAGTTCGGAAACAAAATGTCCAGTTAGTAACACTAAAAGATTAAAGGGATAGTTCACCCCAAAATGTAAATTATGTCATGTAGAAAATCAGTTTATTCATTTTTACATGTAGTAAAAGCATTCTTATTACACAATGAATCAAAATTAAGTCTTTACTTCTTGTTAATCTGTCACGGTAATCATACTTACCGAAAAGGAATGACATTTCCTGATGTTTTACTGCCAGCAAAGGGGTTCATTTCAGCTTGAAACTGCAGTGAATTGTATAGGTGTGTTTTGTAGGCATTATTCCAAAGAGCCTATGTTGCTTACATGAACTCTACGCATGTATTTTTTCTTCCTAATCCATTTTAATGCAAACCTTGCCTGACAGTTAATTTCACAATGTATGAGAAACCATTATGGATATACAAGAAGGAATTATAATCAACACAACAAAACGGCTTAGAATATAATGCCATAGAATACTTCAAAGGAACACAAAGTTATTTTGACAAAGTATCTAAGAAAAATTAAGGCTGTTACACTGTGTCAGCGTATCCAGTGACACACTGAACACAAAACTGATATGTGATGCCACACGATCACAGCCAATTAGAAGATATTTGATGTTTAATGTATGGGAAGCAAGCCTTTGAAGATGTCAGTGGGGCTGCCCAGCGTGAAGCCAAAGCCAAACAATCAACTAAATGTTTTTCCGTTTACATTGGCTGGTTATTACAAAAACAAAACATTTACATGAAAGAGATAGCCTATTGCATCCCGCATGGTTAGAAGCAGGTGTTTTTGCAGTGGAAAAGAGTACAGCATGAATGGATCACTGTAATTTGGGATCAGATAGCTAATAGGTTCACATCAATGTCCTTTCATACTCTAACTCACAGCATACCTCTCAAATGTGATACTATTATTGGTAACGAGCCAGCGGTTGGTACACCCCCACAGAGAATGATTTTAGCAGAAAAGGCGATGATTACACTTTGAGTTAAGACACCGCACTTATCAGGATTGTCTAAAACTTTTTGTCATCCACTCTCTAATTCTTAAATAATTCAGAAAAAAAGTGACACTGATTTTATGCGAGTGACATATATTTAAGTTATTTTACAGATGGTTACATTTACATTTACATTTATTCATTTTGCAGACGCTTTTATCCAAAGCGACTTACAATTGGGGAATACATAAAGCGATTAATCTTGAAGAGGCAAACAGACAGAGGAAGTGCCCCTAACACCAAGTCTCAGGCATTGTTCAAATAAAATACAAGCTAGCAAGGGAAGGAGAGAAAGGTAAAGAGAAAGATGAAGATATAGAAAAAGGGAAAGTATTTTTTATTTTTTTAATGATGAAGTCAAGTAGTGTTGAAAGAGATGAGTTTTCAGTTGTTGCTTGAAGATTGACAGGGATCCAGCATTCCGGATGAGGGTGGGAAGATCATTCCACCAGCCAGGAATGGTGAACGAGAATGTTCTGGAGAGTGATTTTGAGCCTCTCTGTGATGGTACCACGAGGCGTCGCTCACTAGCAGATCTCAGACTTCTGGAGGGGATGTAAATTCGTAATAGTGAGTGGAAGTAGGTGGGTGCTGAGCCTGTGGTTGTTCAATATGCAAGCATCAGTGTCTTGAACTGGATGCGAGCTGCAACTGGTAGCCAGTGCAGGGAGATAAAGAGAGGTGTAACATGTGCTCTTTTGGGCTCGTTGAAGACCAGTCGTGTCGCTGCATTCTGAATCATTTGTAGAGGTTTGATTGTATTTGATGGAAGTCCAGCCAGAAGAGCATTGCAGTAGTCCAGCCTAGAAATGACAAGGGCCTGGACAAGAAGTTGTGCATGCTCTGTCAGAAAGGGCCTGATATTTCTGATGTTGTGAAGTGCAAACCTGCAAGATCGAGCAGTCTTTGCAATGTGCTCTTTGAAGGTCAGCTGATCATCAAAGATTACACCAAGATTTCTGACCGAAGCTGATGAGGTAATTGTTGATTGGTTACAAGCTTCTGCCATATGTTTCATTCAAGATTTTTGACTTTACACTGTTTTATTTTTCAGATATATAGTAGAGCCCTGCACGGGCCTAAAATATAGGCCCTAGCCCGGCCCTGGCCCGAGACGCTCAGGCCCTAGCCCGGCCCGTGTCCGACAGCTTATCAGAGTTACCAGCCCGAGTCCGACCCGAGCCCGTATTTTATTTTTCCCTTCTCCCAAAACAGCTTATACTATACTGTTTCAGCAATTCGAATACTTCAGTTTTGTATGAAATAGCAAAGGGGTTGTATTTCGTTTCGTTATTTTATTAAGGTAGTTTAGAAAAATATTTGGATAATTTTTTTATTCGTTAAATGTAAGTTTTTGTTTTTTAAAGTAGCTAACGACCAGCGGCCAGACAGTGAGCTGGTCATAGCGTGTTTGATCAATTTAGACATGATAAATATATCTATAGAAAGCTTTAAATTAGTACTTAACGAAATAAAACATATAGAAAACAAAAACTCTTTCATTATAATCATAATCCGTAGATGCATTTCTTAAAGGCGGGTCTAATGAGGAGATGGCAAGTCGGGATCTGCAACTTCATCCTTGCGACACCGACTTAGAAAACATTAGTTTATTAATATTAATATAAAATTTCCCCCGAACACATTCATGCCGACCCAAGACCAACATCAATATCACTTTAAGCTCTCTGACGCGTGCTGTCTCTGCTATACACAAACACACACACACGCTACTAAGAGGTACACTTGTATTATAGGCCTCAAACATAACTACCACCACCGACAATAATCCCCACAAATATCAATACAGACAAAACTCTGCCAAAATGCAGCTTTTCCCGAATCATTGGGAACTTTTAGTAACTCCCCACGCTCCAACTTCTCCCTGATGCTCTGCATGGTCAACTGTCACCTGTATGCTAATGCATGCGTATATGCATTGCGTACTTGCCTATTGCATAGGCGATGTATAATATTTATAATATAATTATTATAACAATATTTCATACAGTACATGTGTGGTGTGCGCGTATTTGGGCACAATAAAAGGCAAGAAGCTAAATGAGCCCGAGTCCGATCCGAGCCCGATCTGTCAGAAAAAAAAACGTCCCAAACCCGGCCCGAATGGACTCAGCATGTCAGGCCCACGGGCTTGAAGGGCTCTAATATATAGAGTAGATTGGGTCTTGTTACAAGTGTGTTAAACACACACACACATCTCATTTGATTTAGGCCACTTCATATGCAATTCTAATTCCGATTTCACATTCTGTTTAATTCGTTTTTTTGTTTTTTTACAGTATTATTAATTTCAGTGGAAAATTATTTTTACAGTACTGTATATTTCTATTTATCATATGATCAAAATCAGGCCTGTAGCAGAAAGATGTCAAGCAGTTGTAATATATCAGTCATCTCCCACCAACGTTTATTGTATACCAAGTCTGTACCAGCAAGAGATAACAGGTCCATGCTAACCAGCCATACTTCGACCCTTAGGTCTAAACTGGCTTGTCGGAGAAGAAAGAGTCTTTCCATTTCACAATGAGGAGCACTATTACCTTTATTTCTGGTGGAGCTTTTTGAGCTTTAATTCACTTGTGACTCTTTTCAGTCTTGAGAAATGCTGTCATTATTCATTGAACCTACTGTACAGCCAAGTTCAAAACAGGGCCTCGCTGCCTCTCTGTCTGTATAGGCTTATTAATACTTAATGTTCAATCTTACATGTGAATATTGAGTTAAATCTCACTCAGGGAGAAACACATTGAATACCCTTGGAAAGGTATTCTCCTCTTGCACTGTATAACGTCACTTGGATAAAATAAGTCGAATAAAGGAGGAGGCGAAAGCTCCTGTCAGGGTGCATAAAGAGCGCTCGGAGGAAAATATCAACATTAGTGACATTCCCTCAGTGCAGCCATCTCATACTTTACCAAGTGATTTATTATTCCCTGTATGGTGGTTGTAAGTGAAATAATGCAGGGCTGGATTATTACTGTACCTTGATATTCAGGACCATATTATGTCCTTGGTAAACCGAATGATGATAATAATAATAATAATAATAAAGAATTGGATTCTTTGGAGAATGTAGACAAATATAAATTAAAACAGACGAGTGTCATGCCCCTGGACTGTTTCGCCCTTGTTTTTGTTTCCTTTTTGGGCAAATCTGCAGGTACTGTGTGATGCTATCATGTCAATATGGACCAAAGTCTCTGAGAATTTATTCCAGCCCCTTGTTGAATCAATGTCATGAAGAATTAAGTCCGTTCTGAAGACAAATGGCTCCATATGTATGACTTTTCTGCTGTAGTAAACTTGTTCGCTCACCTGGTACAGCATTGTATTTTCAAACTGTGTCATGATAAAAAAAAAACGTTTCAAATTGCTTTAACAAATGCATTTTTATCTCATGTTTGCTTTTGTTAATACTATTTGTTAGGTGTAAGGTAGGGTTTTGTATAGGTGGTATGTTTCAAATGCGTTAACCTTTCAGCACGACTCACCATTGCATTTCTGAACTATCACCAGAGGTGGAAAGTAACGAATTACATTTACCCGCGTTACTGTAATTGAGTAACTTTTTTGTGTGCTTCTACTTTTTAAAGTAATTAAAAAAATCAGTAATTTTACTTTTACTTAAGCATATTTAGTTTGAAGTATTGTACTTCGCTACATTTTAAAACACATTAACTACTGAGTAAAAAAAAGAAAATTAATAAAATATCGCTCACTGGAAACTAATGCAGTAAATAATGGGCAGGAGAACAAACCGGCGCTAAAATCACAAGAAAGATGCAGACGATCAAGACAGGCGTTAATGATGCAGACCCAGCTGAAAACCAAACCCCGTAGTATTCTGCTGAAGTTGAACTCGAATGAAATTAAGTGAACCCCTGGCCATGTTTATGCTCTATGATGCAGTGTAAGCTATGTTTGCCAAGGAAGACCAAGCAGCTTATAAAATCTCAACATCGCCCTTCACAAGCATGTGGAGGTAAGGTAAATACTTACATCGTTGCATTTGTGGTTAAAATGAAGCTTTGACAGTTTAGCAAAAGGTTTTGCACAAATTAAAAAGACAGTGGTGCAGGGTGTGCAATATCGTCTGCGATAATATAGTAATTGTTGTTTTAACGATGTGCGATTTTACTTTATCAGTATTTTGCCAAAAACCAAACATAACACTCTAAACAGTGTGCCGTGAAATCTAGTAGATTAGACTAGTCCGTGTGCATTTGGAGTGTGTTCTTTCACTGCGTGATTCAGTCTGTTAAAATACGTTTAGAATGATCACAACATTGAAGATATAGGGGCAGAAAATGTATATATCTTTTGATTTATTTTTATTTTTAAAATAATTTCAAACGAGTATTCAACATTCTATGTCTTACTTATCAAAACATTATTTCTGCATTTGTAACTGCAGGTTAAATACATTCATGTCAGTGTGTAAATATATCTTAATATATATCTTAATGCCACTTCAGATGAAGCTTCTGTGTTTCCTCTGCATTGCAAATATTAATTTAGTTGATACTGATTTAATTTGCCTGGTAACAGCCCAAATGTGTTATTATTCTAAATAACTCATTCATTTAATTAAAAACAACTAGTTTAAGATTTATAGGCCTATCCCAAACTCAGTTCCTGGAGGGCCGCAGCCCTGCAGAGTTTAGTTCCAACCCTGCTCCAACACACATACCATGTAGTTTTTCAAATGAGCCTAAATGATTAGTTTAGCTGGATCAGATGTGTTTAATTAGGGTTATAAACAGTGCAGGGCTGTGGCCCGCAGGAACTAATTTGACACCCTTGGCCTATCCCATTTTTTCGTCCCTCCCACTGTTAAAATGTAACTAAGTAATTTTTACTCCGAGTAAATTTTAAATGAGCTACTTTTTACTTTTACTTGAGTAGATTTTTAGACTGGTACTTTTACTTGTACTTAAGTAAAATTTAATTAATGTAATGGTACTTTTACTTGAGTAGAATATTTTCGTACTCTTTCCTCCTCTGACTATCGCAATATATGACAACCAGCATAAACAATTGCCTGATCCATTTTCCTTTACTTTGGATAAATCTGGATACCGCTTTAATGCCACTCACTGGACATTTCACTTTGAAAGTGTCACCAAATGTGCAAGAAGCAACATAATATAATTTTGCAGGAAAGTCGCCACAGGCACGTTTTTTCCAGCGGGTTGATATATTGATATACTGGAATATTTACAAATCAAAGACCATCCCCAGTCCAACCAAAATAATTATGTCAAACTAAACTCACTTAGAAGTATTGCTGCTCATTCACATGTTAGTCAGTCATAAAAAAGTTAATTTATGTATTAAAGTCCAAAAGGTTCAGAAGCAAAAGTTGTTCAGTTGTAAAGGTCAGAAAAAAAAATCTTTATAAGATGGCATGAAAAAAAGAAAATATAAGTTATGGCTTCTTTCAGAAGGATATACACCTTCAAAAAAGGGGATAAGCAAAGAAAAAAAATCAGATTTTCTGACATTTCTGTCTGAGAATCATCTCTTCTGACTTTATCCAATTATGCTCAGGCAGAAATCAGGTGATCACTAGAACATGACTAATTATGAGTACACTTGGAACTTGTGTAAAACTCTGACAGCTTTAGCTAATTCCTTCGTTCTGGTTAGGCCGTACCACCATGTAGCCAGCGTAATCCATTCAGACAGTTTACAAGAGGTTTGACACGCTGAAACAGCTTTTCTGTTTAAGGGTGTGTTATCTGAAACGTCTAATTGAGCAGCTGTCAGGGAACGCGGACTCTCGCCAAACCCTCTCCAACATAAACCCCCACTGCTGTCTACTTCTTCACATCCTCCACTGCTGTCTGAGCTTCAGGAAGTTCAAAACACGTTCTACAAGTGCTCTCAGCCAAAGACAAAAGTAGAAAATACAATTCACTGAGGTTTTTTTATATGAACTTTGGACTGTTCAGTTTCTGTGCCAATAGTCTTACCAAATGTTATTGCAAAAATAATAATTCCTGATTGAACAGACAACCCAAACTCAAATTCACATTATTTTTTGAGCTATTGAAATTGAATTTAACTTTTCACAGAATGTTCTTTACAATATGTAAGGTGATTTTATGCAGAAAATAGTAAATCTATCTAAGACTTTAGCTGGGTTTTCACAGAGAGAGAGGGTCACACACACACACACACACACACACACACACACACACACACACACACACACACACACACACACACACACACACACACACACACACACACACACACACACACACACACACACACACACACACACACACACACACACACACACACACACAGTATATATATATATATACACAGTATATATATATATATACAGACCTTTTTTCACCTTCCACTCTTATTTGTTTCAATTAAAGTAATTTAATCATAATTTTTGTGTATTTTTTGTCTCATTTTCATTAGCTTTGACTAAATAAATGCTCAGATGCCTTTGCATAAATAGAGTGATGTTTGATGATGCCACAGGGTCAGTGTTTACAATTTTTTTTAGGGATATCAACTTACAAATAAAACAGAAAACTACATTTAATTTTTAAGCTTGGCGGATGTGTTAAGAAATGTTTAACTGCCTTTTCTTGTTAAAACTAAATAGTTGTTTGCTGTGACATTCAGTTAAATCACACTTTTACTGCGGACCTTAAGAGCTAAAAAAATAATTAATTCTGGTACAGAAAGAGAAAAGAAATAATGTCATCTATAGAAAGGAGAACTTGATACTATCGCATGTTACGCTGACTGTGGCTTCAGTCTTTGGCCGAGATAAAAATCAGTGTAGCTGAACCTCTTAAATGAAACTCAGATAAAGCTTGATGTTTAATACTATATATATATATATTACTGTATGTATATATAGAGCAAGAGACTGAGAAGCTAAACATAAATTTATCATACATACAGGCGCATTTATCCTAGTTCCGAAATGGCACTTTAATAATAACCCTCCGGGAAATGTGACAAGCCCATACTAAAATTTGCCATATCTAATATAGAATCTATCTGTTCCTGAAACAGTATCTGTGTGAAGTGCTGGTAGTCTGACTCTAAGCACTGCATGACATTGTGATGCTAAACAGTGGAGTAGGCCGCCCCGCGTCTTTAATCAAACGCTGCAGTCGGGCCGTGGTGCTGTAGAACTCATTACAGCGCAGTCTGAGCCGGATCCCGTTCACTCCCCATCGCAGATATGCATCAGCGCTTTGCTCTATCTCATCTGCTCCGACACTGCCTGCTTATCAGCTAAAGCTAGCCTAGCTTATAGTGTGCTCTAACACCAATTTATTCCAGCCCACCAAATACAATTCTTTCTCTATTCTCTCAGCTCTTTTTAAACAAACCACGGCCAACAGATATACCAAAGTTCAACCTATATTACAGACGACAACACACAAACATAAGGAAACTATGTCTTATTTATTGAATGCACTGCTGTAGCACCAGCTTTATAAAGTTTATTAAGCCAATATGGTATCCGTGCAAATGTAGCAAATAAACAAACAAACAAACAAACAAACAAACCCCCTGCTGAACTATTTGCATGGCATAGATCCTCATTGTATTGGTCAATTCCAAACACACTAGTCAGAAATGTAAGTTCTGATAGCAAGACTTGTTTTCTGAAAAATGCATCAAAATTAAGTGAATGGGATTACAAGACATGCCAGTAGCGTTATGAAAATAAACGTTTTATTTTAAATGAAGTTTGTTTTTCTTACACCATAGCAGGATTCTTTTTTAAGCACAAAGTCATTTAATTTCGATAATCTAATCTAATTTTGCGCTCTCAACTAAATATTTATTTATTTAATAATTGTTGATATTTCTAATGTAAAATATAAAAAAAATGATGAGGAATACAATTATTTTTTGCAGTGTATCTGGAAGATGTAGCAGACTACTACAATTTGGCGTATATATTGGGATTATTAAAACAGAGGGATTTAAACAGAGTTGATTCTTTAACATGGCAAAGTATCCCCATCTACATCATACATATGTTGTCATAAACAATAGAAAATGTAATCTAACATCACTCTTTTAAATTACATTTCATAAACTGTCTGTTTGCAGAAATCTAATGGTACTGAGTATTGGCATGGCCTACTATGACGTTTGCTTTAATAAACACATAAATACTGTTTATTAAAAGCTAGTAAGGTAGTTGTTAAGTTTAAGTATTTGGCAGGATCAGGGTCATGCAGAATAGGCATTGATATGTGCTTTATAAGTACCAATAAGTAGCCAATATGCCAGTTATGTGCATGCTAATAAGCAACTAGTTAATAGTGAGAATTTAATTTAATTTGACAAGAAAGTGTCAAATGTTCAAACATATTTACATGTTTGAAACAAGTAAAAACCTGGGTAACCTGAGATCCTGAAACAATATTATGAGAATACGATACGATATGCTGTGAATTCTTGATGTTTTAGTTATTAATTTTCTGTAATTATGTATGTGTTTTCTGCATTGCTATGGAAAGAACATTTTCACAACATAACACATTCTGACTAGCACATTAATTTGTGCATTTGCATCCTTTTTTGCAGATAATATGCTTATATTGTGTACATATCTGATTATTCTCAAATGAATAGGATGCATTCGTGTGAGTTCATTAAGTAGCAAGTTCAAATGCACAGTGTTTAAGAAGCGCTGGGCATTACCTAATATTTTTGAGATTCTGTGCATCCAATGGACACTTTACTATTCCCATGAGGCCATGGGAAGATGTACATATTTTAATAACAGATGAGAAGTTCATCTTCAAATGCAGCACAGAGAGACTGTACAGTATGCAAATTCAGACACAGTGAACCACGTAATTTACATGCTCATGGCACAACACCATTTCAATGCATTTACTGTAGTTTCTGTGTAAATTGCTTTTTCAGTGGTTGGTGAATTAAATGCACTGAAATACAGTACAAAGCATCTTTTTGCTGAATTTGCCCAAGAGAAGGTGAAGCAGTTATGGTATAGTAAGTGCTAGCACTTCATTCTGCTGGTTTTCTAGCTTCCAGAGGACAGTTGAAGGTTGTGATCGTCCAGTAGGACCTTTAAAAGCTTGTAAATGTTTTGTGTTGCTCTGAGGTCCATTGAAGCAAACAGCCCATAAAACGTAGAAAACAAGTCACACTGGGATATTCGACCTCCTCAAATACAGCAACTCAAGAAAACTCTACAATCCATATTGGTTCTGAACCTGAAGCCCACAGTAGATCACCTACACTGAAAAAGTACTTCAGTGGCTATTTGCTGCAACCTAACTTCATCAAACAATAATAACTTAATTAACAAAATAATTGATACAACTACTATAAAAGCTTCATTAAATAAACTGTTTCAAATAATTAATTTGGCTTATTAGAAAAAATGTGCTTGTGAACTGTAAAACCTGATAAGTTAAGAATACTCAGAACATTTGAGGAAACTTATTGCCTCAAAACATTTGAGTTAACAAAGACATTTTTTGTCATTTATTAGAGCTTTTTTTTAAATAAAAAAGCGGGGCTAAGAGCAATGTGAGCCCAGTCAAGCCTCATTTCCATGATCCCACCCCACTCATCACAATGCTAATGATACAAAACTTGCTTCCATAAACGACACATTCATTCAGATATAGTTAAGTGCTAATTAGCAACAGAACACTGGCGCATGCTAATGTAGTTATCTAAAAGACTCCTAACACTTGCATGTAAAAAGTCAAACAACATGCAGTGAAGTCTTTAAGTTTTGCTGTCCATCCTCAACCTAACCACAGGCTCTACTCTTCACCACAACGATAACACTACAGAACCAACATAACGGAAACCTATCCTAACATAACACAACATTTAAGTACTAACTTATGTCTCTCTATGTTAATCTTGTGCAAAAACTCAAAAAATAGCGCTTAATTCCTATTTTTTTCCCTTGTTGTCTAATGCAAAGCATGCTGGGAACTAGAAAATGCAATCATTTTAAGTTCACCTTACTACAACAACATTTTGAGTTTACAGAACTTTATTTCAATTAAGTTCCCTGACAACTTTCATTATTGAGTGAAATAAACTAATTTAATTTAATTCATTTCAATGTTCGGTTTTACATAGTGGTATTATTTATGCAAAATGGTAATTGTGTTGCTTTTTGCATGCTTCCCGACATGTATAAAGTGAAATGTCCAGTGAATGGCACTAATAGCATGCTTAGTTTTATCCGCAGCAGAAGCTTGTGAGTCTGGCAATGTTTTATGTTGTTTTAGAAATCATGGCAGTTCAGAAATTAGATGTTTTGTGAGAGGGGCTAAAAGGTAAATGCTGCAATAAAGCCTAAACCTAACCAATAGTGTCACCGAAGGCAAATACGTGATGATAAACATTTGCTTTTTAAAGTTATTTTATCAATACCAGGTGAGCAACCGAGCAAGTTTACCACATCAGAAAAGCCATTAATATGGAGCTGGTTATGTGATGCAAACTTCAAAATGTGATAGATTTAAATAAATGTGGTTTACAAACCATTCAATATGTTAAATATGTTTAGTAGTCATGATATAGTATGGCAAGGAAACATGCAAAAATAAGTCTGAATTAATTGATAATCTGCTCTATTAATCATAATTCATTCAAAAAAGAAAAAAATATATATATGGTTGGTTTACTGGCACTAGTGTTCATGTCAGTTTGAACTTGCAGCGAATTGTCAGTATTGTTTTTTTATCAGTTCGGAATGAAGGTAGAAGGAATTTTTTTCATGAGTCTGTGCTTAATTAATCTCTGAATTGTTTATATAGTTATAAAGGAAAATATTAGTGGAACATTGACTGTTAGAATATAGCATACAAGTCAAGAAAAGGAAAAGAGTTGTGTGAATATCCCTTAAAAAAAGAAAGAAAGAAAGAAAGAAAGAAAGAAGAAGCAGAAGAAGAATAAGAAGAAAAACAGCCTACAGAATTGGAATTATATAAAAGTCAAGAACTGTAATTATTCAGCGAAATGTTTCTATTATCATTAATGTGATAAATGCCCAAGTGAAATGTGCAATGAGAAAGCATGTAAACCAATCAACCAATGATTTAATACATCACATATTCATTGTAAATTCCAGAATTTGACCAGAGTTTGAAGCTAAATGCACAACAATAAGACCCTGAAAGAATGAAAGAAAAATGAAGACAGCACATCAAATCCTATAAATTAGATATTTCAATACTCTGACTAAAGTCTACAGTAGTTCAATTCCATTAGTTTGGATAAATTATAGCAAAGTTGATGTATGTATACCCCAAACCAGATAATTCAAAGAAGATACCGGTGGAAAATCGCGTTCGCACCGACTTTAAAAGAGCCATTCAATGGTTCTCTCTAAAGTGGTAAACAAAGCTAAACAACATCAATCCTTTTGTGTTTAAACGGCATTCTGGAAAAAGGCCAACCACCATTTTCAGCAAAATAAAAATGTATGAAATCTGTTTGAAAATGGCGATCCTGCTGTTTAAATATCACAATTTTTTCGATATATATGTGTTTTGTTTGTAATACATCTGAAGGGATGTTTGACTGGAGTCGGCCCCTGTGATTTCTACCCAGCAGGGCGCAGCACTAAGGCTTAAACGTACTTTCTCTCACAACAGGAAGCAGCATCAGTCATTCACCACAAATCAAAGCCTTTCAGTGTTATTATTTTATGATGTGCTGTTGCCATGGGAGGTGAACACATGTAGAGAGGCTTCATTTTACAGACAGTCACAGATAGGGCATCTATAGGTTGGCACAACAGGTACACACACACATAAACACACACTTCTTACTTTCGTCTGGATTTCACTTTCTCTCACTTTCTTTGACGAGACGTCAGACTTTAATTGCAGCTCTGAGATCAGGGAAGAGTAATGAAATCTTTATTGGGCTTAAGGTGAGAGGAGACGCTCTCATCCAATCCTCTATTTATTGGGACAGCGGGAAACATCAGAGAAGATGAGTTCCGTGTCCTCATTCCCCTGAGAGAATTATTTTCATAGCTTTATGCATTTATATCTATGAACACACTTTCTCTGTGTGTCTGTGTTAATGTGGATAGTTGAAACAAAATACTTTGGGAAGTTAACATGTCCTGGGTTGTGATATGATACATTCCATCTAATTTTTTATAATTAATATTTTAGAAATAACATGCACGGCTCATTAATACGATTTTTATATGCTTGTTGTTTTATGATCAGGCCCGTATTTCAAATCATTCTAACTCTATATATGTTCATTTTGTATAATCTCAAAATAAAAACATAGACAGGGTGGTCCGGACACCAAGTAGAAAATTGGTTGTCAGGGACAACAGTCAATTATAAATAAGCATCATAACGCAAACAATTAAAACAATAATTAATCAATTTATTTAACTAGAAATCACTGTGATGAAGAGCTTTGCCAGAAGAATTTCTGAAAAACTTGGACACAAATTTACGGGTCAATAGCTCTTGGTTTTGTGAATAAAACAAGCAAAGATGAGCAACTAAGTAACTTCACAGCAAAGTAAACTTGAAGATCCACAATTTACAGTTTGCTTGTTCTGATGTCTATTTAGCCACTTTTGTATAACATTACATTTCAATATTATAAAGTGACCATAAAAAGGCTATTTGGAAAGCAGTTATTTAGTTGGCTGTTTCACCAGCCGGCATAGCTTTGGATGTTTATTTCATTGCCATTAATCATGTATCATTCATCAAATATTGTCCCACTTTCTTTCACCTGTGAAATTTTGCTGAGTAAATGTCACCGCACCTTCAGACCATTTAATATAAACTAGTGAAGGCAAAAATGAAAAATGGTGAAAAACTGAAATGGTGACCAGTCACAGTCTCACTTTCCCTTATTCCCTGAATTCTTGACGTTGATAAAAAAGAAAGTCCATGTAATGCATCAGTTACCCATGTAGATGAATGTGACTCATGCGCAGTTGTCAGGAGCGCTGTCACTCACTGAGCAACAAATTGACTCATTTTAGAGGGTGAGAAACAAAGAAGCAGAGCCGTCAATCACACGGGATGTGTTCAGTGCTGGCAGACCGAGCTCTTCGAATGGAGCATACCGCCCCTTCAAATCTATCTATCTATCTATCTATCTATCTATCTATCTATCTATCTATCTATCTATCTATCTATCTATCTATCTATCTATCTATCTATCTATCTGTCTGTCTGTCTGTCTGTCTGTCTGTCTGTCTGTCTGTCTGTCTGTCTGTCTGTCTGTCTGTCTGTCTGTCTGTCTGTCTGTCTATCTACTGCTGAATTATTGACAGGAATTTATGCTAAACTAAAATATATTTTAATGACATTTCTATCTAAACTTCTACTGTATATGATGTGCATATTTAAATATATTTATAATTACACATTTGTAATGATGAAGGTTTAAAGTATAGTATCAAATAAAACAATACAGCTAAAATTATAATCAAGTTATTTACATGTGCTTTAGTCTGATAGTCAACACATCGGATTATCACTATACAACTTTAAAATACACTTTAAAAGTTACACTTTTTATTTGACATTATTACAAGTTGCTCAATTAAATTAAAATAAATTAAATGTACCTATAATAAATGGTTATTTGTAAGGAGTGATTACACAGCCTTTCATACTCCTCTGGGTCAGGGAGATTTATGTATGTATTTATTTTTCTTAGCAGGCCTCTTTTTAATGCTTGAACACTTCACTTTCTTTTCCCTATGCGTGTGGCATTTGTGCCCCTGCAAGTGAGAGGCTGGCAGAGTAGAATAAATATATGACGCAGTTCTTTAATATATAGGTTTATTGCTGTCAGAAATAGAATCATTCTCTTGAGTGACTTGAAAATGTGACAGAATATGCCCGTTTTATTTCAGCTGTTCCCCTTAGACACTGACTGACCTTCGACAGGTTGAATCCGGTCAGTGCCACTGTGTTATTACAGGACTTACAATATGACACGCTTTAAATGAATGCTGGTGTACTACGACAAGTGACTACTGTATCCTACACCGAAACACAGGGGCGTTCAAAGTTTCCTAAGTTCCAGGATCTAAATTCCCTTCAAAACAAAGGTCCAAGAAATCATACTATTTTACAAAGTTTCATCAAAATATAAATATGCTGTGTGGCTGTGAAATTGAATATACACTATGTGCAATTTTTTATTTGTAAATGTCCAATATTGTAAAACAAAATTGTATAACATAAAATCAGAAAACCGGCATCTTCTTCTTTCAAGTGAGTGTTATTCCTCATTTTGACTGTGGTGTTATAAGTAAACCTAGGAGATTGTAATATGACTCTACACATGTCTCTATGCTGGGCCACTGTCATGATATTCAGTATTCATTTTCTGTCAGCTGTGTATGAAACACCAATCTTGGGTCCAGATGTGCACAGCAAGCCATTAATTGGTCTCCTCTTTGGTTTCCTCTTTCATCGCATCAGGGAGCATACTAGGTTTACAGACACAAGAAATACTTCAGCCAGAAATAAAAATGGTCACATTTACTCATAAGACCTACAGTATACAGGTCATATAGCTTAACTGTTTTTAGTCAGTTGTATGCTGATTTTTGTCCTTTAACTCTTTACTCCTTTCGGGTACTATGGGACATTTTTTTTAGTTTTATGTCACTTGTGGGTTGGTTAAGCTATTCTATTAACTGTCTTTGTGAATTAAAATGAACTAGATGTGCCATCAGAACAATATTTGAGTGGTAAAGGAGTTTTAAAATAGCACAGAAATTAAATCTGATCATTCAGCTGCCTTAAAACATTTAGAAATTAATTTACTAAACAATTTTGCAAACTGGATTGTAGTGCAAAATCCCAAATCTTATTCAATAACCCAGCCTCTGTAAGCCAGTTTAATTTAAGCCATTTTGTTCAGCTCAAACATGCCTCTTGTTAACCTCTATTTAGAGTTCAAATTAGAGTCAGTTTTTTTTGCCAATAGCACAATTAACAGTTATTTTACATTTTAATTTATACATTTATCAGATGCTTCTATCCATTCTGCATACTGCAGTATTCAAGGTATACATTCAAGGTATACATTTTTGTATCAGTTCATTACAACAACAATAATAATAATTATAATAATTATAATACATCTTTTTAAATATGACACAGTGCCAGTCTCTGTGATTGGAAAAAAAGGGAAGAAGAAAATGTGTACAGAATTGTGCGTTTTTTAAGTATAAAAGATCAAATATATAACAAAGTTCAATATTCAGTTCTGCTTGTGGACATTTGGTTTACTTACTAAAACGTTTCTTAAACAAAACTCTTATCCAACTCTTTTAAAACATCTTTCAATCATTTAATACTTACCTGGTAAAAAACTTAAAATAAAAAAACGGTTAAAAAATGTGTTATGCCCTTACTGCTGGAGGTTAAATAAAAACAGCCAATCAGATTAGAGCTTGACAGATCTTGAAAGTATCTGTAGCATTTTTCTATTTGTGTGTGCAGTATGCATTAGTATGCATGGGTCGGTAAACAGACTGCTGCTTCCTCCACAACTGAGATCTCAGAACCGGCCTGTGTTCTGTGCCACAGAAACGGTGTTCACTATTACTTTAACCTTGTTTGTGCCATAACCTGATATACAGAATTCCTTTAGTGAATAATACAGTGTATGTGTGCAAATAAACAACATTATCAGTGAGCACAGTTCATTCTTAGTGAAGTTGAGAGGAAAAAAAGAATAAGAAAGAGAGAGAGAATTGCTCAATTTGTCCGCCCACTGAACAGCCTACGGCAATACAGCTGTTGAACAGAATGCAAATATCACACACAGCTACTCTCATTTTGTTACCTTAAATTAAATTATGCTTTAAAATAATTTCCGTTCAAGATCAAAACAGCATTTAAAAACACATGCGCCAACCCAGACAGAGAGGCAAAGATAACAAACAATGAAATAAAGTGTTTGTGTGAGACAGATTAAGCTAAATGAACGAACAAACAAAGGAATCCTTCTGGAGAACAGGTAGGTATGTGAATGGCACTTGAGTCAATCTCTCCAGTTGGTCTTTCTCTCCCATTTGTTTCTCTCTTTATTGTCTCTCTTCCTGCTTCATCAAACACTTTACAGACAGGACACTTTATAACTCCATCTCATCAGGATTTTTGCATAAACTTTCTCCATTCTGCTGTCAATCCCACAATCCTGATACGAGCTTGGTGAATAGGACACGTACATGAGATGCCGAGAGGTTCTAGTGTTTTATGTGATGCTGCTCATGGCACTTGAGTCAATCTCTCCAGTTGGTCTTTCTAATAAAGTCTCCCATTTTACTTTGTTTCAGATGGACTAAAACTTGCATATGCATTTTATAAAGTTAAATTATGTATTGCTTATTAAGCTAGTTGCAGGGCCTTCTAAAACAAAATGCCACCTTCATCAATGCAAGTTTCACCAAATTTACAGAAAGCAGGACACTGATTATAACACTCCATCTCAAATCTAGACATGACAAATATGAACATTTTAACATGTTACATATGTATATGACAAGACTGGTCACAACACATCATAATTATTTAACATGTGCTTCCTTCAATTTGAACATTAAATTTAAAAACAAAACCACTTAGCATTTAGTTTGTTAATATAGATCACATTAATGGGTTACATATATACAGTATATATATATATATATATATATATTATATGAACAATTTAAAATAAATACATTTGGCTATGTTTTTTTAGGCAGCAATCCAAATCTAAGCACTAATTCACCTGAAGTACAAAAACAACAACAGCAACTTCGGATTTCTTTTTATTTTTGCAGTGTGTACTTGTACAGCACTTTTAGTGAATTGAATGTGCAGCAAAGACAGTGAGAGTGAACCCAGAATGACAGTGTATGCCTGATCATGCTTAGTTACACTGTCATATCAAAACAATCAAACACAAATGAAAATTGTAATTTTTTTTCATTAAAGTCTCAGAACTGTAATGTGCACATAAAACATTATATAAACTTATTAAGTTTGCAAGTGTTTGCAACTTTTCTACAGAAAGCCATAGGGGACTCACCAACATCGAACAGGACGGTTCAAAAATAACTATTGTATTACCTTGAAATTGTTGATACTTTAGGTTTAAATTGTTTAGGTTTTTGTTAATAATACTAAAGAACACTGAATCTTGTTTGTCCAACAGTCTAACTCTACACAGTCTTTTGAAAGACACAGACCTATATCAAAACAATCAAACACAAATGAACATACAGCAGGCATAGAAACAAACTAGAGATGGATTAATGTGGATAATTCTTCATCTCTGTCAGATTGATGGACCCTGCAGTGGTTGTGGGATTATTTGAGTGTTTGGTGAGGGATGGTGGTTGCTGGAACATCAGTCTGGTATTGATGTTTCTGTTGGGATGGTTAATTGGGGTGGATAGGGGGACATAATTGAGGTCTGTGTTAAGGAGGGAAAATAGCACCTCCTTCCCCCTTCATTTCTTACACTGATGGCTTTTCAATAGTGACGCCCCAAGCATGTGAAACAGGTGATGTATGTTGAGGTTATAAGCAGACACAATTAAATGTTTCCTGGAGGTATTTGTACCACTGCAGTCTTCATAGTACTGCACTAGTAATAGATGCATAAGAATGAACCTTAAGAATACAGTGAAATATCAGCCAATACATCAGCACCAACAGAATTAAACTTATCACTTCAGGAACTATTCAAGAATTCAACAATGCTAATTTAATTCCACAGTAATGCACAAATAAATATTTTCCTTACAGATGCAGAAGTTTTTGGGGCTACATAATTAGCCTTATGCAAACAATTTGTTTTGCAATGTGCCTGTCTGTCTGTCTGTCTGTCTATCTATCTTTTTTGTATGCATGTCACCCTTTTGACAATAAAATATGAAAGTTATTTATTTTTTCTGTTTTTGTTTTTCATTTAATCTTTCACTACCTTTTTGCCTTTCGGTATCAGACTGAAATTTTCTGTCCTTCTTCTCTCTCTCTCTCTCTCTCTCTCTCTCTATCCCTACACTGCGTGACCTAAAGGACTTTTTTTTTTTTTACACATTGCTTTTTTCAGGACCTTATAATGTGTTTCAGTGCCTGGGGTCTGAAACAAATTATTATAATGCATTGCAGAGAAACATAGTGAGAGTGAATGCATGTATGTGTGTGTGCATTTATGTGCGTAGAGTATGTATGTGTCCGTGTCACAGCTATCATATTCATACCTTCCATTTATAATACTCATACAGCTATAAAAGCACCTCCAGGACTAAACTGCAGACCAGAGAGAAACCTGTACATATTATTACCAGACTTATTTCCAGTGCTTTAGGATATTGATTCAATTTTAGAATGGCATTATGAATGAGTAATGTTTTCCATTCTGAAAAGTGATTTTGGAATGATGTTTAAATGCATTATTGGAAAATTGCACATTTGGAATGGGGTGGAAGTACTCTAACACAACCCACATATTTCGTTTTTTGTTACACCACACACACTACACACACACACACACACCCACAACACACATTTTTTTTAGACACACATAGATATATTTTTCATGTACATTATTTAGATATATTCACGAAGTTTTTCACACACACACACACACACTCACACGTTTCGTTGTTACACACACACACACACAAAGATGTATTAGCACACACCACAGATTTTAAGAGCACACACATATATATATGTATTCTGTCCTGCAATTTATTTAAATCTCTCTCTCTCTCACTCTCTCGTCTCCTCTCTCTCACATATTATATATTATATATATTATATATATATAATAATATATATATAAATAATATATATATATATTAAATATATATTTTATAAATATTGCACACATAATAAAATAAGTAAACACCTCAATAGCAAGATTAAAATTTAAGTAGCAAAATAAATTATATAACATAATTTTAAACAATAAAGATAGAAAATAGTTCAAGAATTAAATGCATATATGTATTTGTGTATGTGTTACACACACATATGCAGATAAAAGCAAATTTGAGTTGATGAATGATAGGTGAAGTGTTTGGATGTCATTGTATTACACATAGACATAGGCAAAGATCTGTCCACACTGGCACTGCGAGTTGAACAGTTCAAGACTCGTCCTCGCCCCCAAAAGAGTATTCAGTGCAATTCGGCTGGTAGTCGTGGGTCATCCGTGCTAAAATATCAGAGAATGTTATCTCAGAGCTTGCGTAAAGGGGTTACCCAAAACTCCCAGAGCCCAGGAACCTTTGACCATAGATTAACCGGTTTATATTTTTTTATCTGGCTATAAAGTCCAGGTAAGTTTCAGTTAACGTTTGCACCAATAAACCCGATAACGGCCCCACCACTAATATAAATATATATATGGTATATATATATATATATATATTATTGCCATGCATCTTGCTTCATAATAAAATAAGTAAACATAAAACAAGATTAAAATTTAAGTAGCAACCACAGCTATTTATATAACATAATTTTAAACTTGAATAAAGATAGAAAATAGTTCTCCGGGGCATTATGCATTAGAGATTATAAACTGTGTTACCAGGGTGAACAGAGGAAGCGTGTGAGCAAAGTTCACATGTCTGACAAAAAAAGTTTTATTAACAAGTCTTTCTTCCTACAAATTACAACAGGCAAAGATCGACACTAAACCAAGTTAACAGGGCTAGACAAAAGAGTACACATATACACACACACACACACACACACACACGCATCGTTGGTTTTTATGGTTTATGGGGACTTTCCAGAGAATGTTATCGTAATGGTTTTTATACAAGCAAAGGTATGTGCCAAAACAGGCTAGAGCCCAGGAACCTTACCATACACCTACCCTACACCTAAACTTAGCCGGTCACAGGAGACGGTTAATTTCCCTCAAAAAAACTTCTGTATTTTAAGTAAGCGTTTTAAATTAAGGGACATGAAAATGGCTTGGCTTTTAAAATCACCTTGCCACAATCCTTGTAACTTACACACCACAGCTATCCTGCTCCGGGGCAGGTTACCCATGTTCTGATTATACAAATTTGTGTCCTCATAAACCACATACAATCAGACACACACACACACACACACACACACACACACAACACACACACACAACATAATATATATAAAATATACACACACACACATATATACACACACTGTTTTGTCTGGCTTTTAAAACAATTTGCACCCCCCCAGTCTTTCTTCCTATTTATATAATTATAATATGACTATATTATTATTACTCCATTACACACAAGTACCTTTAAAACACATATACACACACACACACACACACACGTTTAACAATTATTATAACGTTGGTTTTTATGGTTTATGAAATATTAATATATACAATAATATGGTTTTTATAAAGAAGTGGTATATCAATAGATAACACTTTAAATACACCTAAACTTAGCCCTCACAGCATTTCTTTTTCCCTCAAAAAAACTGTATGATTTAAAAGCGTTTTAAATTAAGGGGACTGAAAATATAAATCACCTTCCCTTGTAATACCTATGTTACACATGTCATTATACAAATTTGGTCCTCATAAACCACATAAACATGCCCACACACACACACACACACACACACACACACACACACACACAACACACACACACACACATATATATATATATATATATATTACACACACACACACATCACACACTATCAATGATAATTACTGTATATTATATAATTATAATATGACAACTATACACACAAGTAAAACAATTATTATAACGTAAAATGAATATTAATATATACAGATTCATAAAGAAGTGTATATAATAGATAACAAGGCAAAATTTCGTTTTGGGTCTCTACTTATATTATCAACTATATAAAGTAACTTCACAAGTTTCACTTGTGACTGCACTGATAGAGCAAGATAATTTCCTTTATTTTTCCTCTTTCATGGACAAGTACTTCAGTGAAAATGCATTTATACTCCTCATATTCTTTAATCTCTTAAACTTTCACAAACAAGTTTTGAATCTCGCTGGCTCTCTCGCTAAAGTGAATCACACTTGCTCTGTGTTGTGATTGGCTGTTCGCCGCTGATGTCACATTCATGTGCACGCACTCCATTAACTCAGAATCAAGCCTGAGTTGACAGAGAAAGTTGATGATCAGCTTCATGGTACCAACAAAGCCAGATTGGAGGCATTTGGTTTTGTCAATTCAAAATGTATCCTATAACTCTGAATTTGTTCATCTACCATCATGGTACAGGCCCCTGGCGTGAAGCATACAGTATCCAAACGGGATGCAACGACAGGGGTAATCCAGAGCAAGCGAAATCCAGGGCAGGCAGAGAACACACAGAAATGAGATAAACAGGCTAAGATATAAACACGGGTAAATCAGGCAAAGAACAAGACTAGATTATTAGAAAACTAGAGCAGGCTCTGTAAAGTAGCTATCAGCTAGAGTAGCAATATGTACTTACAATACTTGGTGCTGAGTGGTGGTTAGGACCTAGTATTTATATGTGATTGGCTACAAGTGAGCTTGTGATTAATGAAATGGAACATGGAAATGTAGTCCAGGGTGTATCCATGTATGCATGTATTTAGAAAAAGGTTGTGGGTTCAGTCGTGGCCTTGGGAAGGTAACCCATGGGGTGGGTTCAAACCCAGCTCTGGCAACATGCCTCCACGGGGCGCCGCAATGTCGGCTGCCCGCCTGCTCCACTTGGATGGGTTTAAATGCCATACTCTGTATAATTGTGTATGTGACAAATCCATGCATAACAAGCGGACCACAGACAGGATTCGTGACAGTATTAAATCAAAAACATTTCCATTGCAAACATTTTTTAAATGCTTTCAACTGATTCATAAAACTTTTGCTTTGCTCAGATAATTTCTCCTGAAACCGGACAAAATAATTTTTCACAGCATATTTTTCAAAGAATATGCATGCAGCAGTGTTGTTTTACTATTCTATATTATATTATATTGTTCTATTTTATCTATCTGTCTTCTTTATATATAAAAAGAAAAACACACGCTTGACCCTCTATCAATTGCATATTTATTTTCTAACTGCTAGCTTTTCTTGAAAAACTAACACTAGCTTTCCTTTTTTCTATTCTATTACTAAAAGAGGTGCTTCCAGAAGTCATAGATCCTCTTTTGGCTAATATTAATTTGTCATTGTCATTAGGATATGTCTCCAAAACCTTTAAATTGGCTGTTATTAAGCCTCACATTAAAAACCACAACTTGACCCCAAAGATCGCCCTCAATTCGTAGCAGTGAATGGAGGTATCATATTTATCACAAGTGCAGTATGGAGTACCTCAAGGCTTAGTACTAGGGCCATTACTTTTCACACTTTACATGTTACCCTTGGGAAATATCATCAGGAAACACAGGGTTAGCTTTCACTGTTATGCTGATGATACTCAGCTCTATATTTCTTCACGGCCCGGTGAAACACACCAAATTGAGAAATGTATGGAATGCATAGTCGATATAAAAAACTGGACGACGAATAATTTCTTACTACTAAATTCAGAAAAAACAGAGGTGACCTAAAAACCACAAGTAATAATCTAGAACACTGTCTAACACTTGATGGCTGCTCTCTCTCGATTCTTCATCATCAGTCAGGAACCTAGGGGTGCGATTTGACAGCAATCTCTCCTTTGACAGCCACGTTTCTAGCATTTGTAAAACTGAATTTTTTCCTCTTAAACATATATCTAAACTGAGACCTATGCTCTCAATGTCAAATGCAGAAATGTTAATTAATATGTTTATGACCTCAAGGTTAGATTATTGTAATGCTTTATTAGGTGGTTGTTCTGCATGCTTAATAAACAAACTACAGATGGTCCAAAATGCAGCAGCTAGAGTTCTTACTAGAACCAGGAAGTATGACCACATTAGCCCGGTTCTGTCAACACTGCACTGGCTCCCTATTAAACATCGTATAGCTTTTAAAATCTTGTTAATTACTTATAAAGCCCTGAATGGTTTAGCTCCTCAGTACTTGAGCGAGCTCTTATCACATTATAGTCCTCCACGTCCGCTACGATCTCAAAACTCTGGCCATTTGATAGTACCTAGAACATCAAAATCAACTGCCGGCGTTAGATCCTTTTTCTATTTAGCGCCCAAACTCTGAAACAATCTACCTAACACAGTTCGGTAGGCAGACACACTCTGTCAGTTTAAATCTAGATTAAAGACCCATCTCTTTAACCTGGCGTACACTTAACACACTAATACGCTTCTAATATTCAAATCCGTTAAAGGATTGTTAGGCTGCATTAATTAGGTCAACCGGAACCAGGAACACTTCCCATAAAACACGATGTACTTGTTACATCGTAAGAAGATTGACATCTATGCTAATATTAGTCTTTTTCTTTCTTATTCCGAGGTCACCGTAGCCACCCGATCCTGTCCCTATCCAGGCCAGATGATCACTGCAGTCAACAGATCCAGTCCGTATCCAGATCAGATGGTGGATCAGCACCTAGAGACGACCTCTACAGCCCTGAACGTCAGCGGAGACCAGGACACCTAGATGAGCTCCAGAGACAGATCTCCAGTGAGGTTCTCGTCACCTAGACAGCCACCAGGAAAAGACCACTGGAACCAGTGGAGCCCATACAATCTGACTTTGCTGCAGTTGGAACAAACTGCTGGTTCGTCTGGCCAGAGGGGAACTGGTCCCCCGACTGAGCCTGGTTTCTCCCAAGGTTTTTTGTCTCCGTTCTGTCACCGATGGAGTTTTGGTTTCTTACCGTTGTCGCCTCTGGCTTGCTTAGTTGGGGACACTTCATTTCCAGCGATATCACAGACTTGATTGCACAGATACTATTTAAACTGAACTGAGCTGGACAATGACATCACTGAATTCAATAATGAAACGCCTTTAACTGAAAAATGGGCGTTTAATCTTGTCATTTTACATTAGTGATACACTATTTTACTATTTTGATATTGTGCAGTTGCTTTGACACAATTTGTATTGTTAAAAGCGCTATATAAATTAAGATGACTTGACTATTCTATCTACTTGTTTCTTAAAAAAAACAAAAACAAAAACCTTGCTACGTGTACTGCGTTAGGCTAAGCGAGACTTGTCATTGCAATTGCATGTTGTTGCCCTTTTGTTGGTTTTGATTGCTTCTATTGTCCTCATTTGTAAGTCACTTTGGATAAAAGCATCTGTTAAATTACTAAAATGTAAAAAAAAGTTACATGTTTTAGTATCACTGATATACTATTATAGTTTATGTCAATATTTTGAATTAGATTTTAGTTTTATATTTTCTGTCTTCATTTTAATGTTAGTTAATGTTATAGTAATTTTGTTGTGTTTTTTGGTCATTTTTAGTTTATGTGTGTGTGTGTGTGTGTGTGTGTGTGTGTGTGCGTGTGTGTGTGCGTGTGTGTGGTGTGTGTGTGTGTGTGTGTGTGTGTGTGTGTGTGTGCGTGTGCGTGTGTGTGTGCGTGTGCGTGTGCGTGTGTGTGTGTCAATAGGTCTACAACGTTTGTAAGTTTAAGTTTTTAGTTACTTTAAATTAGCTGCATTTATTTTAGTACTTTAACTATTATATTATATATATTATATTGTATTATATTATATTATTGTCACACCCCTGGGGCCCGTTTCAGAAAGGAGGTTAAGTGAAAACTCTGAGTATGTAAACCCTGAAATGAGGGAAACTCTGGGTTTTCCGTTTCAAAATGGGAGGTTTGTCAAACCCGGGAAAGCAGGGTAAGTCAAGCCCGTTTCTGAAAGAGAGGTAACTTATACTCAGAGTCAGTTACCGTGGTAACTTATGCTGTGAACCTAACCTGGTCGGGAGCAGGTTTTCTTTGGTAAACCCAGAGTTTCTTTCCATCTCCTCCCCCTTTTTAAAGTGTAAGCGATGTTTTAATACCTCATTCATTCATTCACGCTGCAAAATTGCTTTTCTTACTGAGTATTTTTGTCTTATTTCAAGTACAAAGATTTAAAAATTCTTAAGTTAAGATGCATTTTCTATAGATGAAAAAATATCTAGATATTTAGTCTTGTTAAAATATAAAAGTGCACTCCATAGGGTAAGAAAAATAATCTTAATGCAAACGGAAACAAGAATGGGCTATTTTTAATTTATTACCGCATTGATAATTTGCTAAATAAAATAAAATTCACTTAAATTCGTTGTTTTTTTTCTTCATAGAAACAAGACTAAATACTGTATATTATTTATTTTATTATAATTTGTTTACACCGTATTCATGTGCATATTTATTTGAGTGGTCCCATTTTAAATGGTAGTTTTCTTTAAAACATTGGAGATTATTATTTATCACATTATAAATCCTGTATGCAGATTTGAAGGAAAGTGTGCATCCCTCACACTCATTCTGAGAATTATTTCCTGGGCTCAAATCCGTCAAAGAGGAGTTTCACAGGACTGTAGGTCAGTGGTGTAGAAATCGGTTTAAATGAGGCTAATCTGATAAATGATGTTCACTTGATAATATCTTTCTGTGACGTCTGGAAGTAACCCAATAATCAGAATTTCCTTCAGGATTTCCAGTGTTGTTGGATGCATTGATGACAAGCATATCCCCACCATCACATCTTCTGAAAATGAAACTGATTACTGTATGGAATGGAAGGATGCCAGATGGAGGGGTAGTACGAGGCGTAACCACCACCACAGCTGTTAAATAAACTAATTATTCACAATTTTTTGGTCATCTTTATTTCCTAATACAAAAGCAAAAGTTATTCTTTTTACTTTTGGATTTGAGAAATCTTCCAATACTTGACCATCTCTTCATCTGTCAGTGGTGCTGCTGCAGGTTCTCCCTCTGCCTTCTTGCCGTCTACAAGTCAGTACTCATTTAACTACCTCTTCTGTTCATTTTATTACTCTAATTAAGAAATGTATAATTATAATTATGTGAATTTATTTATAAATTAATTAGAAATATTTAATTATGTGAAAAGAGTGTTAGACTATGTGGAAAAAGCTGCAGTGCATTGAAATAGACATTGAATGATATTTAATGTCAAATGTTTGTAAAGTCATTTAGCCCACACCCATGAACCTTTCATGTTCAAAGCTTTACCTTGATTGAATTGTGTTTTTATACTTCATTTTTAGCTGCTGCCATGTTCTTGTTTCTTCTTTCTGTCTTTTTCCTTTTTTGTGGCCATGGGATACCATTAAAATTAATATTAGTTCAATAATTTACAGTTTTCACCTCTGATATTATAACAGTTATTAAGTTATTGACAGTTATTAAGAATTAAAGTTACGCATTGACGGAAGTATGCGCTCTGACGTCTTTTTGGCGGGAGCTGTTGTCATGGTGAATCGTAATTTCGGAGCTTCACTGATCATGACTTTTCATAGTCGTGGTGCACGCGCCAAACTCAGAGTCAACCTACTTAGAGTTGAGTAAACTAACACAATTCAGCCGTTCTGTAACCGAAAACTCTGAGTTTCCCATCTCAGAGTAAGTCAACTCTGAGTTCAAGTTTAAACTCAGAGTTGGTTGGACCTCCTTATTGAAACGGGCCCCTGGACTTTTTGTTGTGTCTTGTCTGATTATGTCATTTGGTTCAGGTGTGTTGCTAATCATCCTCATTTGCCTTTGTATTTAAGTTCTAGTCTGGTCAGTGTTCCCTCGTCCGGTATTGAATGTACATCTATACGTGTGTCTCCAGCCAGCCTGTACGTTGATTTACCCGCTTGTAGTGGTGGGCAGAGCAAGGCTTCGTGAAACACTGAAGCAGTCTAAGCAAAAGTGTAGAGAATTCGCAACATTTCGACACCCGTCTCTACGGGGAAACCTAGTGGTTGTTTTCAAGTATTGCTCTGAAACAGTGTCGACAAAGAAACAGTTAAGCGAATTGACGAATTATAACGTATGTTGTGCTAATTGATCCACCAAGTGATTTGGGGGAGTGGTTAGTGTGCTTGAATGGAAAGCTGTCTCCTTGGGTTCGAATCCTGGGTGAAACTTTCATCTTCATAAAATAATAGTAAACAATAAAATTTGTTTTTATTGTTCGTTCTGAAAGCAGTGTCGGCCTTCATCTGAAAAACTCTTGTGATGGACTAAAATACATCAAGCCACAATGCTTCTTTTTTTACATATAAAGATTTTTATTTAAAAATATTTATTGTTCTGCTGTTGATGGACTTAACTAATTCTTTTTTTACACATTTAATTTCTCCAGCCTTTGAAAAAATCACAAAAACCCACAAAGTAATTTAACTCTTTTATACTTTGTGTTAGGTTAGACTGTGCAATTGTGATGTTTTGATTTGTGACGAATCAAACGCAGAATCGGCAGGTAGTTTCGTGACACACCCCAATGCTTCAATCGCCTTATTACCGACTGGGTGTTTCGAATCCGCTCGAGCAGTTGTGGCTTCGGGATTTATTTGTGTCTAAAATACTTCCTACCCTCTTGATTTTAATAAACTTGACTTTACCTTCATCTTCTTCGTGCGTGAGTTTATCTTCGACACTGTTCCGTGACAATTATATTATATTACGTTATATTATAAAAATGATATTATATTATAAAAGTGGAAAATTTTTTTTTTTGCATTTATATATACACCTGCTGCAGACATGAGATAATACACCTAGGATGACCTCGCTAAAACAGAAAGACTGATAGGAACTATCCAATGCCAGTAATAACAGTGTTTTATAGGGCTTGTGGGTGAAACGGCTGAGAAAATTGCAAGCCTTGAGGAAGACATTTGTGTGTGTGTGTGTCCCTGCTGATAATATAAAGTGTCACAACCTAAAAGACTTTCCCTTAAATGGATAGAATGGCCTTAAAAAATAGGCAGATGTGCATCACATATCGCATGTTAGTGAGAACATCAGGCACATACAGTAGGCCAGGGATAAGCAACTTTCGGTCCTGGAGGGCCGGTGTCCTGCAGAGTTTAGCTCCAACCCTTATCAAGCACACCTGCCTGTAACTTTCTAGTGATCTTGAAGACATTGGCTGTATCCAAAATCACCCCCTATACCCTCAAATAGTCCACTATTTGAGTGGACAGCCATTTTAAGTTGTGTTCGAAACCATGATGGATGTTCTCGAGTGCACCTATTCAATCCCACAATTCACCGCAAAAACGAGTGTACAACCGATGTACACTCAACGGCTAGAGAATCCCCATAATGCGCTGTGAGAGTCACGCGCCAAGTTAATTCCCGCGTCTCGCCAGAAGATGGCGCCCACAGCTGAACCATCCATTTATTTATTTTAGAAGCGCTCATCTACGGCATAATACAACACAGGTACAAATTCACTGTAAATTGACTATTATGGTCTATACATATAGGGTTTATACATAATTTCCATGACAGAGTTCAAGATAAATCCTTTAATCTTACTACAGGAGCTGCCCGTTTCAAATTATTATTAAACAGCAAGCAAACTATGCATAAGCGCCAGTCCTTTCGGTGCACTAAGTGTCCGAATTCACTCACTCGTTTTCATTCACTCCTTCAAGTGAACTCTTTGAGTGGACTAATGTAGGGAATAGTGAATGAGGGTATAGGGGGCAATTTCGGATACAGCCTGTGATTAGCTTCTTCAGGTGTGTTTGATTAGGGTTGGAGCTAAACTCTGAAGGACACCGGCCTTCCAGGACCGAAGTTGCCTATCCCTACAGTAGGTCTCACTTACCAGATGTGTGAAGCACATGAGTAAAAACAAACAAATCCTCTCTTTATTACCTCTATAAATGCATAGGTTCAAATGCAAAGGGATGCATAACTGCAAAAAAGAGTGTTAGTCATAAACTGAAAGGTGTGGAACATTGTCAGCTGTCAGTCTTGCGTGTTTGTGGCTCTAGCTTTTATTTCACACTCTCTGCTCAAGCTAATTACCACTGTAATAACAACAATGCCAATTTACATAGCAAACACTATCTGGAGAAGCACAGACACTTGTGAATGAGCTCTCTTGTGCGCTCAGTTTGCGTGTCGGTGTGTGTGACATGGGTTAGTGCATTTGTTCGCTGCTTTGAGGCACATGGGGCACATCGGTCTCCCCTCTTCCATTATAATGACGCAGATAATGTGCTTGCTTTACGCTCCACTGTAGCCAAACACTCTATTGCTTCTTTATTTAAATACAAAAAAATAAACTTAAAGAGATTTGTTGATGTTTGCCGGATTTAGAGAGTTAGACCATAAAAAACTAATCAGTGAAAGTCACAATGCATAGCGGCAAGCTCTACGTCAGAACTGGTGGGTCATGATTCAGAAATGGTTATTGGGTGTGTTATGATAGGGTTGCAAATAACAAGGAAAAACAAATGCAAATGCAAATAGTAAAATGCAACTTACTATATAATTATCAATAATAATGAAAGAAAAATAAAGAGGCTGATCAACTTTTAAAAATGGTAGATTTGGTTGTTGATGTCAAATATTGTATTTTGGTGTAACGCCATTCTCCCTCCCTCCCTCCCTCCCTCCTTCCTCCCTCCCTTCCTCCTCCTTCCTTCCTTCCTTCCTTCCTTCCTTCTTCCTTCCTTCCTTCCTTCCTTCCTTCCTTCCTTTCTTTCTTTCTTTCTTTCTTTCTTTCTTTCTTTCTTTCTTTCTTTCTTTCTTTCTGGGTTACACTGAGTGTCAAATATATGTTCTGTTTTGGTTTCTGTTCTCGAGCCAGAGCCCACCGAAGCCACAGAGCCAGAACCCGCCATGATTAAAGTGCCAGTGTCTGATAAAGGGACACAGCTAAACATCGCCCCGGAGCCTGAGCTTGACGACGCGACTGACCAGGTGTGTGAGCCAATGACACTGTGTATCGCCGTGGGACTTTTGGTGTAGATCGAGGGTTTGGAGGGAAGCCCTGCCCACATTCCCGCCACAGAGGATGAGCTGCAACGGGCCTCTAGGAGTTATAATGAGGAACTTTTGGACATTTTTGACGAGAATTTGATACATTGGTTTGGGGAGGTAATACCCAGTTCTCCTGTGTCTCCACCGGTTCTGCCCAGCCCTGAATCTCTTGAGTGTCTGCTGGTTCTGTCCAGCTCTCCTGTGTCTCTGGTGTCTCCTCTAAAACCAGCCAGTTCCTCAGCCCTATCTCCGCTGGTGCCTGCCAGCCCCTTAGCTTACCCTCAGTCAGCGCCATCTGGGTGCTCCAATCCGCCACGGGACTTCCAGTTTCCAGCTCTGCCTAGGCGTAAGGATCCCTGTCTCCGCCTCCAGCCTCTGAGTCCTGGTCTCCACCTCGATCCTTCGATCCATTGCCTCCGCCTTGGCTCCTACCTCCCTCATTTCCACCATGGCTCATCAGTCCACCAGCTCCACCTTGGTCAGTCGTCGACCATCCACCCCCTCGTGACTACACTCCTCTGGCTTCACCTCATCACTCCGTCCCCCTGGCTCTGTCAGGCTCCTCCTTCCCTCTGGCTCCACCTTCATTCTCTGTTGCTCCGGCTCTGCCTCTGCCTTCCAGATACCCCACTCCACCTCGGTCGCCTGAGCCTTCAGCTCCGTCTTGGCCCTCTGGATCCTTGGCATCACCCTGACTCTGCGGCTGTTCGTCTCCATCCTGGGCCCCTCTTCCACTGGCTCCGTCTCCATCATTCGGCCCCCTGGTGTCATCGGCCACATCTCCACCATGGCTCCTCCCACTGTCAACTCCACCGTGGGTCGCTATACTGGCTGGTCTCTGGTTCCCAACCTGGCTCCTCCTGCTTTGGGCTCCTCCCTCCATCTACTCCGCCCTGGCCTTATGGACTATGCCCCTTTCCCATTGCCTGCCCCTCGCCTGCCCCACACCCGCCTCCTGAACACCCACCCTCCCTCCTCTGTTGAACTATTTGTTGGTGCGAGGATGCACCTTTCCGGGAGGGGGCTAAATGTCACATGTACATTCTGTTTGGTTTAGTTTTCTGTGTTTCTATTCTCCTGCCTTGTTTGTTTCCATAGTTTTTGATAAATTAGCTCCGAACCTGTTTCAGTTCTCCCTGATTACATTCCCCGTGTTTATAATCCTGGTGTTTTCCTCAGTTCCCTTGTCTTGAGTTGAAGTTATCCGTTCATGCGTTCTCCAGTGTTTTGCTCTTGGATTTATAATTAAAGAATCTATTTTGGATTACCCTTCGCAGTGTGCTTCATCCTAACCTACCCCTGACACTGATAGAAGCAGTGTTATTTTACTATCAATGATATACTATTGCTTTTTGTAATTTTGTAATTTTAGTAATTTTATTGTAAGTTTTAGTATTTTAAATACTAAACAAAAATAAGATTTTGTTTGTTTATTTGTTTGTTTGTTTTATAGTTTCAGTTTGTCATGATATAACCCTAAATGGGAGTGAATGGAGCCAAAACAAACAATATGCATGTTAACATACTACTTTCTCGCCATGATAATCTAACACTATTAACTTAACAGCTCAAATCATTCACAAGAATAATTACTCTAAGTGTTTTTATAAATGTATTATTGATTGCAGAAAGCATGGACGCAAATACCGTGTCATTGGTTCTATTAAGTTATAATAATAATAATACATGATAATTATGAAGACCTTTGTCAACTGAAATCTTAGTCCTGGAGCAAAAGCCGTTGATTACATTTCACTTCTAATTATATCCTGTATAATTGAGTATGTGACGAATAAACGAACCTTGAACCTTGAGAACCACTGATCAAGTTGCGATGAAGGAACTCAGAAGAATGACAAAATTCTTGAGATTGTTTAAGTGAGGCAAGAGTCAATTCAGCAGCTCTGTGTGAATTCACACTGGGGTACAGTAATGTGAATCACACAGACTGTTCAGCAGGATGTAACAGAGGAAAAATCTATCTTTTTAACATTCATTTTCACCTCAGTGAAGCCAGGATAAAGCTAATTACAGCAGGATAAAAAGACTGTACGCATCGACCAGAGAAAACAATTGATTCAGACAGAGAACATGTGCTGATTCACTTACAGTAACTACAGAATCTGCTGTTATTACACAATTAATTAAGTCGTAATAGATGGTTTTCAACTGCATTCAACACAAAAGACAGGATCCTAACTACAATCTTTTCTCTTTTTCTCTCTCTCTCTCTTTATAATCAAGATTCTCAGACACATCTAAAATGAAGCAAATCATTGTGAATTATAATGCAAAATTTACCCAGATGCCCAAGCATTGTTATAAACATCACAATGTAAAAGCATGTTCTGGTGTGAATTCTGGAAATGAACAAAAATGTCATAGTGTAATTAAGTATATACACAGAGGGGGGTAGTAATGAGTTACATTTACTTGAATAATTTTTTGGGGGTAACTAATACTTTTAAGAGTATATTTAAAGATGGGTACTTTTACTCTTACTCAAGTACATTTTTAGTGATAAAAAAGTACTTTTACTTCATTACTGTGGGGCGACGCTCCTCTCGTTACTTTATCTTAATGCAATACAAGTAAAAAATGCTTCAATTTATTCCAAATGCACTGTCTACTTTTCTCTGGGAAAAAATGAGCGATGCCCATTCGCAAATTATTCATTCTTTTGAGTCAATTCTGTTCAAAGGCTTGATCATACCAGTTGGCAAACCAGTGAATTGGTTCGCAAATTAGTTTGAATGATTCGTTCAGTTCCCTGCTGCAAGCGCTGAGCCATCTGAAGAAATTCTCACTCAGAGTTGTAACATCAAGAGCGTTGAAGATGTGGCTTTGGATCCACGGTCAATTGAAAGCAAATCTGCAAAGGATATTGTTTGCTAGCTTTGAAGATCTTTATTAGATGAACACTACGTGTGCCGTCTATGGTTTGACTACATTCGATTACAGTACACGATACCACTATGACATTACAAGTTTGTTGTACATGTAGGCCTACCTTATACATTAAATACAATGTAAAATTTATACATTAAATACAATTCGTCGTGGCATGGAGGTGATCAGTTTGTGGTACTGCTGAGGTGGTATGGAAGCCCAGGTTTCTTTGACAGTGGCCTTCAGCTCATCTGCATTTTATGATCTCTTGTTTCTCATTTTCCTCTTGACAATACCCCATAGATTCTCTATAGGGTTCAGGTCTGGTGAGTTTGCTGGCCAGTCAAGCACACCAACACCATGGCGATTTAACCAACTTTTGGTGCTTTTGGCAGTGTGGGCAGGTGCCAAATCCTGCTGGAAAATGAAATCAGCATCTTTAAAAAGCTGGTCAGCAGAAAAAAGCATGAAGTGCTCCAAAATGTATTGGTAAAGAACCAAGAAAGTGACATTGGTTTTCAAAAAACACAATGTACCAACACCAGCAGATGTCATTGCACCCCAAATCATCACAGACTGTGGAAACTTAACGCTGGACTTCAAGCAACTTGGGCTATGAGCTTCTCCACCCTTCCTCCAGACTCTAGGACCTTGGTTTCAAATGAAATACAAAACTTGCTCTCATCTGAAAAGAGGACTTTGGACCACTGGGCAACAGTCCAGTTCTTCTTCTCCTTAGCCCAGGTAAGACGCCTCTGATGACAACTGTATCCAAATTCCTTGACACGTCTGTGTGTGGTGGCTCTTGATACCTTGACCCCAGCCTCAGTCCATTCCTTGTGAAGTTCACCCAAATTCTTGAATCGATTTTTACTTGACAATCCTCATAAGGCTGCGGTTCTCTCGGTTAACTTTCTGTTAACATGCTTGGATACAGCACTCTGTGAACAGCCAGCTTCTTGGGCAATGAATGTTTGTGGCTTACCCTCCTTGTGAAGGGTGTCAATGATTGTCTTCTGGACAACTGTCAGATCAGCAGTCTTCCCCATGATTGTGTAGCCTAGTGAACCAAACTGAGAGACCATTTTGAAGGCTCATGAAACCTTTGCAGGTGTTTTGAGTTGATTAGCTGATTGGCATGTCACCATATTCTAATTTGTTGAGATAGTGAATTGGTGGGTTTTTGTTAAATGTGAGCCAAAATCATCACAATTAAAAGAACCAAAGACTTAAACTACTTCAGTCTGTGTGCATTGCATTTATTTAATACACGAGTTTCACAATTTGAGTTGAATTACTGAAATAAATGAACTTTTCCACGACATTCTAATTTATTGAGATGCACCTGTATATGTATATATATATATTAGAAAGACCTGTGAGGCAACTGTTCCAATACTTATGCTCACATCAGATAGAGGGATGAAACTCTAAAAGTGCTGAACTTCTTAGCTGGTAAAACATCACTGTGTTGAATCGCCCAATATTAAAATGTGACATTCTGTAGTTTTGTCTCATATTTATCTTTTAATCATATTTGTAAATGTCATTGACTGTGTGCGTCTACAGCAGCAAGTTATATGCTTGTATATCTTTGAATATTCTTTGATTATTATGGTGAATGTGAGATGGCTGAAGCGTCAACGTATCTGGAGCGGTCAAATAAGGAATCTACACATATCTATGGTCTGCTCATCACTCCATGGAAGAGAAGGGTGGAGTCAACAGAGCTCACTAGCATTTAAAGCAACATGGACTAGATCAGCTTGCTGAAAACAGAGCTGATTTTTACAGGGTAAAGGTGTTTTTTACATAGCCATTGATAAATTAATTTTAGCCAAAGTATGTTATAGACTTTTCATTAAGACCCTAAAGAAGCATGTCCACTTGTGTAAAATGGGCATCCGATGACCCCTTTAAGGGTCAAGATCAAGTTATCTGCATCCATCAAGCCACTCCCATAATAGCTGTCACCACTCAAATTAATTCACGGCTCAGATTAACAGTATAGCATGTGTGTAAGAGTCCAATACAATTATAAAGTAATTATTTTATTATGAAGAAATATTTAAATTAGCAAAACTGGCTGTGTCTATATTATTGTAGACTAAACAACATTATTATATTATTTTCAAATTAATTTTTGTATTATTATTATTCAAAATTACTGTCCGTGGATCAGTAGGGTACTCTTCTAACACAGTAGCAGTGGCTGGGACAGATTTTAAGTATCAATTCTTAAAAATATGTGATCTAATCCTGTTTACATGAAATAAGCCTGTTTCCAAGCAGATTTAAGCTTGCAGACCTGTTATTATGACAGCAACTCCTGCATGAGCTTTGAAGAACCAACCAATCCAAGATCAAGCGAAATCGCCAACTATCAAATCCAGCTAACTGAGTTAGCGACGTACGAAGAACGGACCCCTGATCACTATTCTAGACTTACCACCAACAATCATATTATAAACGTCTTCCAGTTAGACCAAAACACCATCTACAGTACACATTCATGACAACAAAATATATGGCACTGTTAAACTGAAAATTCATTCAAAATGCCGTGTTATGTATGATCCAACAACAGAAATGATTTACAGCTGGTTTAAAGCAGTCATTTGTGCCGCAAATGTGTTAATATATAAGTTTAAGTATAATCACATGTTCCTTTGATAACACAGTTCCCACAGTTATTCAAGACAATGTTGTCAAATACACAATTCTTTCTAAGCACATGATGTCAACTGTATCTTTCTTTTTCCTAATTTTGTATTTACACATCACCATGGCAATTTTTGATCAAGGCAAGCAGCACTCTATTAAACCTGCTTCAACTTAAAGGAAAGACACTCAATAAACTGTACACAAGAAGGACATTCCATACTACAGTGTGTCCTGGATCCTTGTGTTTAATGATTGACATTTCTAATTATCCCTTGATTTCATTAAAGTATTAATGGTGACATTTGATTGTTAAATGATACCTTGATTCATGAAGGAGAAATACATTGACTGATTACAGCTGTTTAACTGTTTATTTTTTTTCTGTACCTCTGTATCTGCAGAGAATCTCTTAGTGGTTTCCCTGTGGAAAAAACCTTGTTAGCTCGCAGCACTTAATCTCACACACTTGGTTAACCATGTGTGAACACTCTGAGGCAGTGAAATATTGAGTTATCAACTGGACAAAAATACTTAACGCTAGTCAATACAAATTAAGCAAAATCTCAGGGTGTTCAGGGGAATAGTTTACACAAAACTGAAAATCAGGTCTTTACAAATCTTTATGCTGTTATTTATACCATTAAACACCAAAGTTGAACTTTTTGGGGTATGTATACACAACAACGATGTATTGAAAAAATGAAAGATATTTTTTTTTGTGTTATAGCTTTGAAAAACGTGCACTTTGAAACCCATTAACATATAATGAGCCTACAATAAGTGTTAATATTTGGACTATTTTAGACCTGTCGGGTTGGTCCCTGCTGTGTTGTAGCCCAGTACCTGTTGAGTATGTGACTCCTCATACATATAAACAGAGCTCTGACTATAATGTCCTTTCACAAGAAGCATGCAGTTTTATTTATTAATCGTTTGTAGCTTTAAAAGGTTAGTTCACCCAAAAATTATTTAGACAATTATTCTCCACGAGTTACCGTCTTCTGCCATTTTGGGTTAATCAACGTTAGCCAGCATTGTTTACGATCAGCATCCGTGCGCTTTATCCTGAACGTAAACTATGATGATTAAGTTGATTAAGTTCTGGGGTACTCTCCAAAATGGTGGAAAACAGGAAGAAGAATTGTTGAATAAATTATTATTGTTTTATTTGCACACGAAAAAGTATTGAACCGCTGATGTTACATGGACAATTTTATCAATGTCCTTGATACGTTTCTGTGTGTGGATCGTGGTAATATCATTGCTGTCCATGGGAGGGTCGGAGAACTCACAGATTCAATCAAAAATATCTTAATTTGTGTTCTGAAGATGAACAAAGGACTTATGGATTTGGAACGACATGAGGGTGAGTAATTAATGACAGAATTTTCATTTTTGGGTGAACTACCCTTTAAATAAAGATTGTTAGACAGACTTTCAAGCTCCAAAATGTATTATTAGGCACTTTTTCAGACCTGTAGTTTGTTTGTTCCAAAAAACGTGAATACATTGTTTTCACAAGGCAACATTTCAAAAATTGTTTTGATAAAAGGTCACATGTGAGAAAACTGGTCAGAATGTTTATGTCCTATCATTTATGTTATAATAGTTATTGTTATTTATACAAAATAGGGTTACATTTGTTAACATGAGGAGTTATTTTACATTCGTTGACATGAAATAACAATGAAAATATATCTGAAGCATTTATATATGATACAGTATTTAGTGTTAAACTCTCATTCTGAGAAATACGAATTTCTCATCGGATAAATCAGGAGTGACGTGCAAAGGCAGCCTGAGGCATATTCATTTCACTTTTAGTGTGAAAGGGCCTTAACAGTTAACAAAAATAAGAACAAATAAGAAAGCCCAGCGCAGGTGACAAAAAGTAAAGCAAAAGTATTGTTCAATGCATTACTTTCCATAAAAAGTAACAAAGTAAAGCAATTAGTTACTTTTTCATGGAGTGACGCAATATTGTGTAATGCATTAGTATTAAAAACAACTTTCCCCAACAAGACTTGTAGCACAAAAATGGTTCTAATATTCTAATTTTATTATCAAAAAATATTATATAGTCGTCACTAACTACTGTATCATTGAATGGAAATAACTACTGTGTTCCATTGAAGAAAAAAAAGTAATACAGGTTGTCAACAACATGAAGGTGAGTAAATTATGACAGACTTGTACTTTTTTGCACAATCTATTCCTTTAATTCAAAGTTACAAAAGGACACCTGCACATCTAAGCATCTCTCTCTGAGCCCCTCCTTAAAGTGAAAGACAATATTCACCTTCAGTCACATGACTGGCTACAATAAGTATTAAGAGCACAAATCTCTCTTCTCTATGTGGGCTTTAACAGCAGAGCCGAGGGAACATCTCTCTCCACGGGGGATTAGAAAAGAGCTTGGATTCAATTCACTTCATTATTCAACGGCTATTGTGTGATTGAGGAAACGCGTTTAAAACCCAACACTCAGGCAAGGTGACTGTCACATTCATAATAAAGGATCTGAGTGTAACAACATTGTGTTTGAAGAGCACAATATCTAGATTGAGAACTCAGTAGTGTGGAGAGCTAAGCTACTGCTGCACTCCTGAGTGAACAGACTCAGATAAAGTTTAATGGGATATGTAGAGCTGTTAAAATCCTCTTCCTTCTTTGACAGATATTCAGAGTTAATTGATTTAGAGTGACTTACAATGGCGAGACATGTTGGATGAGTAATCATTCCGATTCTGCTCATTTACTGCGTGAAGGATCTGCATATATACATAAGAATTTCAGACTGTAAATTCTGTCACCACCTGGAGCGCCGTCAGCCAATTCAAGTCCGAGAACCAATCAGTCTGATCATTTATATTCATGAATATTCATCAGCCATCAAAACTGGGCAGGAGAACAGAGGAGTTTGGAGAGCTGCTGGGAAATGTTAAAAGGAAATTAATTATCAATCACCAATGTTTTTATTTAATTTTTAGTCTTATTTTAACAGTATGTAATACACTTGTAGAAAAATGTGTGGATTTACATGAATCTCTGCATTAATTGCTCTTAAATTATTATCTGATATTCATAAAATTCATAATAATAGATGTACAGTCTGGTTAGATATGTAACATACAATGGTATGCTACGCTCACAATACATGAGATACTAACCTAATCACTAACAACTAATCTAAATTACCCTCAGCTGTAATCAGTGAAATGAGACTGGAGGTGTTATTCAGAGAGAGAGAAAAAATTAAAGTTAATTTTTCTTTTATTCATAAGAATCTTTTATGTAAGCCATGCATTAAACAAAACATAATTTGTCTAACACAAGTGAAACAATATGTTTAATTGATAAATCTCACAGACAAGGCTTAAGCTAGTCCCAGACTAAAATGCATCTTTGAACTGTCTCAACTGGAAATATCTTGCTCTGACATATCTTAAAATGTAAAGTGCCATTGATCTGTCTCAAGATGCACACCTGTAACATTTTCTTCTAAGGCATTTTTATAAAATCTGCTTAAATATCTTAAATTAACTAAGGCCTAGTCCTGGTTTAAGCTAAGCCCCGTTGGTGAAATCAGGCCTTAATCATATATATATTTACATAAATGAAGTATGTATTTAATATCTGTTTCATGACATCTTAAATTTGAGACAGATTGTTTTTATAAATGCATATGTCTGATATTGTTTGCAAGTATTAGCTCTGGAATTGCCACATTTGTAATTATTATATTTAATTCCAATGTTTTAATGTTTTAACCACCATATGTATACAGTACATGAAAGAAAAATACATTATTATTTTTTAGATTTTATTTAGTGATGCTAGTGGTGCATGACATCTTTGAAACACAGATTATTAAGATCATTCACTTTGTTTATTTGTATAAAGGTATATGTTGGCACCCGTGTACATACAGTAACTCTGGAAGTGCAAAATTTGAAAGTATTATACCTATTATTACTATGTTATGACAACCACCATATGTCTCTACATGCAGCTGTAGAAAAAATGAAGCAGTCATTTTTGGCAAATGTTGGAACTCATGTGCATTTATTCACTGTAGAATTGCTACAGTTATCCATAGGAAGTGGAACAAAGATTTTGAAGTGAGAGAGAGAGAGGGGGAGAGAGAGAGAGAGAGAGAGAGAGAGAGAGAGAGAGAGAGAGAGAGAGAGAGAGAGAGAGAGAGAGAAAAGCCAAATTAACAAATTAACTGAACTTATCTCTAACAAATTAACTTATCTTTGTCTTTACCATTTGGGAATATTGCATAAAGCAGGGTGGAGTAAGATGTTTGTAACACAGGCCACTATCAAAGACAGCTCAAATCAGCGAGGCAACAGATATGTCCCACTACAATACACCAACACAAAACAGGAAATTACACGTATCACTTCAGTGGTTTTCTCTGATTGGCTGCAAGAGCATGAGCTCTTTTAGCTGAATTCCATGAAGCACAGAAACTGTATGCGTAACCACATTCTTCAAATAAAACTAATTTGGCCATTTAAAACAGCTACTATCAACGCAAATCAGCATTTGTTGTCAAGACACATTATTTTTGTCTGAATCTCTTTAAACAAGCTGGAGCTGATGGGACTAATTGTTTCAAACTGCAAACGTTAGAGCTTTGATGACCAATTACTACTTTTGGTTTTGATGACCATAAGGAAAGAGTCACAACGTCAGCAATAATTTACTTCATAAATTTAGCTGATGAAAACTGACATTTATTGTATCCAAGTAACCAAATTTGAGTCAGAAACAGCTGACTGCGTCAAGCATTCCTCCCATGTGTGCTGAGTTTCCCTCTTTGTGTGGCTGTTTGCTGCTATCAACAACATTAAACCTCACTTCAATTGTTATTACATTCCTACATGAGCATTATTAAATGTTTAAAGTACTCTTAATTGTCCCTAGGAGAAGATTTCAGTGTCTATGTAGCATGATTCCATCCCAAAACCAAGTTAAGTGCAACCCTTGGCTCTTGGCTCTTCATTGGCTAAATCAATCATGCAGTTACCTGTTAAGAAAAGCTCAGACTTTATGGATTCAGATCAGAGTTCAGAAATATCATGGATGGATCTGTTCATGAAAAACAGTGATGTTATCAGGATATGCTACTAAAGATTAAGTGTAATGCTATTTTTTTCTGCTTCTCATTTCTAAAGTTTTAATTTTGAGTTTGTTTGTTAAAGAGCTTTGTTGTCAAAAAGAACAGGAATGAGAAGGATGACCATGAGTTAGTTATATCTGTTTCTTTTGGAAATCTTTTTAAAGCCAAAAGGTATAGAATATATTGAGTCAATATCAAACAGGTTTTGAATAAAATGTAGCACCCCTTTCATTGGTAACTGTATAAACCTTCACCGCACTATGTAGTTATTCAGCTTGCTGACGATTTCAACATTTTGGTCAAGTGAATGCTATTTTTGCTGCGTTAAAGACTGACACGGAAGTGAATAAATCGTTGAATAAAGTAATTATTTTAGTTTTCTTTGCACACAAAATTTATTCTTGTAGCTTCATAAAATCAAGTTTGAACCATTGATGTCGCTATTTTCTATACTGATGGACTATTTTAACGATGTCCTTACTAACTTTCTGGGCCTTGAATGTGTCAGTTGTGTTGCTGTCTATGGAGGGCCAGAAAGCTCTTGGATTTCATCAAAAATATTTTAATTTGTGTTCCGAAGTTGAACGACGATCTTACGGGTTTGGAAAGACATGAGGGTGAGTAATTAATGACAGACTTTTCATTTTTGGGTGAACTATCGCTTTAAATACATACAACATTCTTCAAATGGTTATTTATATACGCAAATATACATGACTGTAATGACAATAGAAAGCAATATAAATCCTTTCGGAAAAATGAATAAAACTTTAAAGTACTATTTCTTTCCTCCACCTTGTTTAAACTCTTAAACTCTATTATTAAAATTATATCCAGTTTCCCAGTTGTAAATATAGTGATAGTAGTTGCACATAAATCACACAGTAACATTTTATAATAAGATTCCATTTGTTAACTACATAGTTAGCATGAAATAACAATGGAATTTTATAATAATGTATGATTTATTAATTAAAAGATTGATTCAAATGAGTCAAATCAAATTTGTACTCAAAATGTATGCTTAGCACTCTTGGTCAGGAGGTTGAGGGAGGTTTAGGGGGTTGTTTTGAATCCTTTTTTTCGCCTGTAGCTTTGCGTGCCTGCCTAAGCACACTGCTCCCACCTGCCTGCCCTTTGTCTCACACCAATCTATTTCTGCTCAATCCAGACGGCTTGTCCATTCTGAAGAGGACTCAGAGGAAAAAGCTGGAACACAGTTATACTGCTGCAACAGCACTCTCTGGAACAAACCCCGAATCAAATCAAGAGTTCTGTAAAAACATTTCTCAACAGAAAAAAAAATTAAACTCAACTTATAAATAGCATCCACTCCACAATCAACTCTGAAACTCATTTATAATTGGCCAAAGAAATGCACTGCAGTCTGAAAATCAATCAAAATTAAACATAATTATAGTCATGGTGACACGGCTGGAAAAGTTTAAAGAATTTACTTACTAAATCTATATAATATCAAGCACTCATATAATCAACATAAAAAAAGTATAAAGCAACTAAAGGTTATACATTTTTTTTAGTAATACTTATGCAATCTATCAATAACTAGTACACCGGTTACACACAGATGCATACAGACACAAATACTTAAAAACTCTTCTGAAGACATCAGGTTATCGGCATTACTAGATGGTTATACAATTTATTATTGTGTCATACTGGCTGAATTTAATAGAGTGGAACTCATTTCTGGTCTCTTACAGCAATCAAAGTGCCGAGCCCTCAGATAACAGCCGATGGGCAGCATGGACAGCAGCTGTGTATGAGCAGATGAGTTATAGCACTGCTTCCACTCAGAAAGTTTGACTCAAAGCTGCTGCTGGCATGAGGAAGAGGCTGTTTTAAAAACAACAAGACAATTGACATGACCTCAATATTATTTTTGCAAAAAACAGATGGAAACAGCAGTCTATGATTGACTGTCTGCAATGTCCACACAATGATGTCTAGTGAATTGTAATTACAATTTTATTCTGCAAGAACTCACATAATACCTAGTGACACGTCAGAATTACATGGCTAATCATCATCAGTGGGGAACCTTTTTTTTTGGCAGTAGAATGGTGTAATTATGCTATCTACAAGCAAGGGCTGATGAGGCCAAACTCTGACATTATATCAAATTATATGTTATTCCCCTGTATAAGAACACGTACAGTATATAACTTGCAGAAAAGGCAACAGATATAATCAACCCAGGCTCAACCCTTTTATCTGCATAATGATTTAAGGTTCATGTAGCTCGATTAGTAGAGTAATGCGTCATAGCAGTACAACGATCATGGGTTTGATTCCAAAAAACACACATAATGATACAATGTACACCTCAAATGCACTGTAAACAGATTTCAAAAGTGTCTGGCAAATGCAAATGTAAATTTTATGAATTTTAAATAGGAAAAATGCACGCAACATAACACTGTTGTTATATTTACACCTGTTAGAGGGCGCTTAAATTTTAAATGTGACTATAGGTCATAATAAGCTGCTTGCGCATATGACTCAAGGAATTGTTTTTTTTAAAGGGCGGCAGTCTCTAGAACGCTCTACATCTCAAGTATACTGTTGTACCAGATGGGCTCCTGAGCAAGTTTACTATGCGAGAAAAGCCATGCATATGCTGGTTATATGATGCAAACTTCAAAATATATCACTTTACAAACTACACACTACATAAAAATAGTTTTGAGGTCATAGTATTGTGCAAAGAAAGTATGTTTTATATTAATCAAATTATTTAGCACTAATTTGTGTGAAAATGAATAAAAGCTGTTAGTGTTTTACTACCTCTGGTGTTAAATTTCAGCTGGAAACTGCAGTAAATTGTATGTATGGTTATGTTTTGCAGAAATTTAGGTAGAGGCACAGGTTTCTAGTAAGCTAGTTATAATGGATATAACCTGTAGAAAGATAAGCTCCCTCCGACATGGATAAGCTGCATTTAGATGCCACTTTTGTCTTCAAGTGGGAGAGAGAGATAATGGTAAGAAATTCCCTGTTCTGTCATAGTTGGCAGGTTTGTCCTTCACACATGGAACAGACGGGGGTAGAAGGTTATCATATACACTCATTGCCCTGTACTGTTGTTTCAGGTGATATGTAAAGTGTGAAGGTCAGTGAATAAAGTCTGGTTAAGTTGCAGCTGCTATTGTAAAATGTTTCTCTCTTTTCTTGTCAGTTATAAATGATAACGTTGTCTCTTGGTGTTATAATAAATTGCTAAAGGCACCTTTAGATGGATGCTGAAGCTAAAGGTGCCTAATTACACAGACAATGTCTGACGTTTTCTGAATTTACTGTTATGAATAAACAATATCAGTCTATACCCAGATATGAAATATAGTAAAAGATATTCCGTTAAAAAACATAAAAATCTTACTGATCACAAATTTTGAATGGCAGCGTATACAGTATAACCATAACTCATAAAAAACAATAAATTAATAAATTATAGAAATTTAAATATATTATAAACCTGCAGTACTAAAATGTACAAAAAAATTCTACAATGTGATTCCTTTTTCACAATGGAAACACTTACACACGTGGTCAGAATTGTTGGTACCCTTGGTAAATATGATCAAAGAAGGCTGTGAAAATAAATGTGCATTGTTAATCATTTTGATCTTTATTTTAAAAAATCACACAAATCTAAGCTTTAATTGGAGAATAAGAATTAAAAAATGGGGGGGGGGATATTATTATGAAATAAATGTTTTTTCCTCAAATACATGTCGGACAAAATTACTGGTAGCCCTTGGAATTCTTATGAGTAAAATATATCTGAAATATATTCCCGTTCATGTTCACAATTTTGAGCACTCCAGGGTGATAATGAACATGAAATTATCCAGCCATGGCTTCATGTTTCACAGAAATATGAATCGGAGGCAAAACAAAACAAAGGCCAAATTCCAAATGAATCACCCATCACAATGAGAAAAAACCAAAGAATATATTTCTGATGTGCAGCAAAAGATAGTTGAGCTTCAAAAATTAGAAAGTGTCTTTAAAAAAGAGCTAGAGCAGTGAAAAATCATATTTCCACCTTCAGGGCAATAATTAAGAATTTCCAATCAACAGAAAATTTTATGAATCTGCCTGGAAGAGGACATGTGTCTGTGTCGTCCTAATACACGATGAGAAGGAGAGTTTGAGTGGCCAAAGACTCTTCAAGGACCACAGCTGGAGAATTGCAGAAAAAGGTTGAGTTTCGGGATCAGAAACAATTTAAAACAATTATCAAACAGCACTTACATCACCACATGTTGTTTGGGAGGGTTTCAATAAATAAATAAAGAAAAGAAAGTTATTTCACCAAAAAACAATCTCCAGCATATTCAGTTGTCAGACACAACTGGAACTTCAAAAGGGACTGGCTTTTATGGCCAGATGTAACTAAAATTTTTTTGCTTTTTAGCAGTAAACACTCAAGATCAAAAGTACCCCATGTGTACAATGAAATATACTGCTGTATTTTTAATGTTGTGGGCATATATTTCTGCTGGAGGTCCTGGACATATTGTTTAGACACATGGCATCATGGATTCTATCAAATACCAACAGATAAAAAAACAATAAGTGACTGACTCTGTTAGAAATATTATAATAGGCTATGTTTGGATCTTCCAACCGTACAATAATCCAAACACAAACTTCAAAAACAACCCAAAAATGGGTCACTGGGCACAAAACCAAGCTTCTGCACCCTATAGAAAATTAGTGAGGTGAACTGAAGAGAAGAAGCACCGTCATGGAGCTGGGAATCTGAAGGATCTGGAGTGATTCTGGTTGAAGAATGGTCTCTGATCTCTTGTCAGGTGTTCTCTAACCTCATAAGGCATTATAGGAGAAAACTCCTATACTATTTTGGGAAATGGAGGTTTCAAAAAGTATTGAATAAAAGGTTACCATTAATTGTGTCCAATGTGTATTAGATAAAATTTAATTAAATTTAAATTTAATTTCTCCCATTTCAAATTCTTGTTCTCCAGTGAAAGGTTAGATTTTTGTGATTAAAAAAAATTATAGATCAAAAGGATTAACAATGCAGATTTATTTCTACAGCCTTCGTTGATCATATTTACCAAGGGTACTAACAATTTTGACCACATGTGTAACTTAACAGAGGACTTAACTTATGTATGTTTAACTTAACTTATGTATATACTTATATATATTGTCATTTTGAAGCTTCACAGCTTCAGTCCTTATTTACTTTCATGATGGTAACAGGTTGCCAGGCTATTCTTCAGAAATTCACATTTTCTGTTCCACAGAAGAAAGTAAGCCATGCATATTTGGAGAAACACTGCATATAAGAAATATAAATATAGCATTTTTTTAAAGGAAAAATATTCCTTTATCCATCACCATGTCCTTCAACTTGAATAAACATTCTAGGAATGCATTAGCAGTATTCATAGTACATGAAAAGAAACTTCAGGATCAAACACATCAGACTCTCCAAAGACAATCACACAAAGACAATTATTTTATTGTTCAAAGAGGAATGTAATGTGAAAGAATCCATTAATTAATTGTTTCTGGATTCAGTGAATGAGCTACACAAGCACAAGTACCTGTCATGCAGATCTGGCAAACAAAAAACTCAACAACTGATTTACTAAACACTCTGTAGTATATACTTTATACGGCCAACTCTTTTCAGCAACGTGACTGCACACTCCATTATCTCAGCAGATCCTAAGAACTAATTCTGTGACATCCTACTGTTTATTACATACTATATAGTAGGAAGTATGTTCCATGTAGTGTGCTTTAAGTTTTTACACCATATGAATACATGCATAGTATACTTTACAAAAACAGTATGTTAGAATGCTCTTTTGAAAATATACCAGGTTTTTCTTGGTTGTTAATTAGTTCCATGTTTGTATGTATACACTTACTGTTGACTTCCCATTTGAAAACCACAATTTGTATTTCACAGATCTCTGAGACGAATGTAAATCTTGGAGTAGAATTTAGTTATATTCTCTAACAGCCATTAAAAGCACTGATTCCTTCCAAAAGGCAGCACAGAGAGCAGCTGTGTATGAGCAGATGTGGAATCACATAGAGAGTTTGGCTCAAAACCACCACCGGCGTCAGGAAGAGGCTTTTTTAAAAACGGCATGAGAATGGACATGACCTCAATATTATTTTAGCATTGAACATGTGGACATAGAAGTCTATTGTTGAACCTTGACAATGACCACATCTAATTTATTCAGGATTAGCAGGCAAATAAGAGCCAAATAGTTACAGAATGTGCTCAAATGTTAGTTTAAGGCTTCTAAACACTTACAGTAGTATTTTTCAAATGCTGTGTTCTAATAATATAACATGTGATTTCGTAATGATAGTACACAATTTGCTAGCACAAGTTTTTTTTTTTTTTTTTACATCCGGATGAAGGTCCAAGATGATAAATTGCACAGTTTAATTAGTTCAGCAAGGAATAATATAATCCTAGTATTGCATGAACTATATTTGTTTGTATTATTTGGATATTATGTATGTTTATGCTTTTATTATGGTGATATCTCTGTAGTTATTGGCTAATTAAGTCATGCTATCCTTGAAAAATAATAACTGTCTAAAGTTTCCATAGATAATGGCCCTGAATAGTTAAAACTCCATAACACTTGTTCTTTTGTTTTGCTCTCGATTACATTATGTTTGTAAAAAAACATATCAATATTAAATTAGCACAAAAGTAATACTCTTTATCTCAGCATAGCATTTTTCAAACTTCTGGAACAATAAAGCAGTGCAATTTTCTAAGTTTTGCCTCTTGTCTTTGATTTGACTTCTTTTTTAATTGTGTTAAAATGTCAATTCACTCCTAGCTGCTGAGAAAAGTGGCTGTAATTAGACAAACAAATGTGAGAAGTCTAACATGTTCAAGATCAATTTGAAGGAGGAAATGAAATGACACATTCTTTTTTTTTGCAGGACTGTTTTTTTATTTATGTCTTTAGTCTGTTCAATGTGAGTCAGATCTGAAATGATGAGCAAATTAAACCCTTTACATAATAAAAGCACCAAATGTGAACAATGTATGAATCAGATTTGGACTGTTATGATTGTTCATAATAGAGCTGTGGTCCAAACGCTCTGTGGTTCGTTCTGTCTTCTTGTCTCGATTTTGATGTGTGAGACTTCATCTGTGAGATTATATGACATCTTGTGGCATTGCCAGACTGGTTAATATGAAGACTGAGTCTTATATGGTCTGATTCTAATAAGCGATGCCTTTTTTAGAATTGAAATCTGACATGGAATTAGACATGAATCGTTTATACCATTCCTTTTCAAAGCAGAAAGCACAGAGCTCAGACAATTCCCTCTGGTGCAATGGAATCATAAAAAATATGTGGTTTTAACAGGCCCAGTTTAATAGAATCTGCAAAGTGCAGTTCATGAATGCCAAAAAAAGTCCCTTGGAATCAATGCTTTCTTATGTTGTGTCTTCATATTAACAATTATTGAATGAATTCACTGTAAACTAACAGTTAATCAATTTTAACATGCTGTGTTTCAGCACAAAAATCTGCATTGTGTTCACTAACTACCAACAATCTAATTTAACCAGGTGCTAAGTGAGCTAGCTCCTCCTATTGTGTAATTCAGCTTTAATTTACTATAGACTGTTTTTCACAAAGACTATATTTGCTTGTTGCAATTAACATTGTAATATTGCCACAGTTTAATAAAACTTAATTTGAAAAACATTTATACAGTTTATAAAATATAAAACGTTTATTCAACAAAACTTTTATACAGGGTATATAAAAAGCTTCAATTCAATAAAAAACGTCATGTGGTACATAAAATGATAACATAATAATAACAACATATTTATAACATTTAAAAAATTACAAACACTGTATATTTTTAGAGAATTGATTATGCCTAATCATCTTTTTGTCTTTTCAAAATATTAACTTTCAAATACGTTAATATGATTAATTCTATTAATACATAATTATGCCAAGCCAAACTACTTAATAATGTTTATGTGTTGGAAAATGTCCGAAAATGTACTTTTTAGTTTTTTTTATCTTCCCGAGTCACATTAAAGATTCGTTCAAATGAATGAATCGTTCAAGAATGACCCATCACTAGTGAATAACTGTTGCTGTCATGACAGATCTATTTCAGAACCAGCCGCTACGGGCACAGGCCAGATATTATTGCTGGCGGGCCGGTTTTGGCCCGCGGGCCGCCTATTGCCAACCACTGCACTAGGACTTCACTACATCTTTAAAATGTACTTCCAAATATACTGATGGATTTTAAGTTAAACTAAAATATATCTTAATATAATTTATTTTGAAACATGTATGTCAGTTATTTAAATGTATTTCTAATAGCATATTTGTAATGACACACTTGTGTTTTTTTTATTAATTTTTTTGAAAATCTAATATCAAAATCTCACACTGCAGTTACATGTTCTTTAGTATGTTAGTCACAGGGCCGTCCAGGGTCGCACCACCCCGCGCTTTGAGGGGGCCCCATGGCGAACGGACCGAGGGGGACACCCCCCCCCCCGTAACGCCAGCGTGAATGTACCGAGGGGGGCCCCGCACCCTAACTCGCACCGGGCCGCGCGTCAGCTAGGGACAGGCCTGGTTAGTCACTCAAACTTAAAGAATAACTAAAAGATTATTACAACATAAAGGTTTAAAATGTACTTTAAGACTTTTTCATTGGCATGCTCTTTTTTAAAAGTGTACTTAAGTGTATGTTTAGAGACATAGTCATGAAAGTTTACACTAAGTACATTTAAATGGCTTTTTATTTAATCAATATTTTAGTATCTGCAAGTACAGATTTTTAAAAACAAACTATTCATATTTAAAGTGCACTATAGTGCACATTCAATACAATTAAGCACATTCTTTTTCAAAAGAAAACGCACGTGAAAAACACAATAACACAACCAACACAGATACTTCAGCCACTTTCCAAGACAAGGACACTGGACAGCAATAGGGTAGCAATTTTAATTTTGTTAGGATAGCTTGTCTCGTGGTTGATTTTTGAGATTTGCAAACCAGTCTATCTGTCAGACCCTGACAAATATGCCACACAGCTCGGCCTGACAGCACTCACAGTGCCATTACTGAAACAATGACTTAGAATGGCGCTTTAGAAACCTAAAAAGCACTCTGAAAGGTAGGAGTAATTACTAAAGAATAGACGGCCATGACAGCCTGTCGCTCATGCTCTGTTTTAGAACCACATACATTAGCAAACAGCAATTAGCTTAATCACCACTGACGAAAGTGGCATCAAATATATACTAAACAGACAAAAGAAGCTTACAGAGGCGTTCTCATTATCAATACTTGTCCACAAGGCTTGAAAGAAGGACAGGAATTCACATCTTGAAAAGGATTGCAAAGAATGACTGCTAAAAACACTTTCAAACTGGGAAAGGGAAAATCAGTTAATGCAAATCAAGCACTTTGAAATATCTCTCTAGCAAATCAAGAGAAAGGACTCGTCCGTCTATAAGAATAAAGTCATGTCTACATATCAGGTCATTCTGGCTAAAAATCCGCCCACGTCAGACAGAAAGAGGCCATCTGAGCAACAGGTGACAAGATCATCCACAGTTTGTTTTATTTGATGAGATGTAGAAATGGTTGTTATTGTTATATCTAAGGAGGTATATAACAGAGTAAGTTTTTAATAGTTGGAATGCTGATTCATTTCAATGGTAGTTTCTTGGCTGGCGCACAACCTCTGGATATATGTAATTTGAATTCTGCTATCTTTGCATTGGTATTTATTGACATCTACCAGCAAGAGTTGTAATTGGACCCTGCTAACCAGCCAAACCATGGTGTCTTAATTATATTGGGAAAATAAAACAATACAACTCTATAACATACAGTAAAGATGTATAATTCAGTTTGGAGGAGTTGACTGCTAAGATGTTAACCTTGTAAAGCAGGGGTTCTCAACTCTGGCCTGCAAGATCCACTTTCTTGATTAACCTTGATCAAACTCAACTGCCTGTAAATCTCTAGTAATCATGAAGTATCCGAAATCGCCCCCTATATACTTAAATAGGGCACTATTTGAGGGAACAGCCATTTGTAACGGTGACCGAAACCATAGTGGATGTTCTCCAGTGCACTCATTCAACCCCACAATGCACTGCCAAAACTAGTGTACAACCGGTGCACGCTCAACGGCTAGAGAATCCCCATAATGCACTGTGAGAGTCACATGGGGAATGAATTCCCGCGTCTTGACAGAAGATGACGCCTGCAGCTGAATCATCCATCCATTCATTTTACAAAGCGCTTGTCCACGGTGTAATGCAACGCAGAGCCGATCCTCCCTATACGCAGAATACGCAAGCTGCGTAGGGCCCCCGAAACACCAGGGGGCCCCCTTAATCCAAAATATGTTTTTTTTTTAATTTTGGGTTCGTACATTTGGAATGTCAATTGACAGAGGTTATGAAAACATGAATGCTCGAATGATCATTTCAAGATGATTCAAGACGAAGTGAAACCCAGACATGATTGTATTATCTCAACTGCAAGCACAAACTATGCAAAAGTGTCAGTCCGCCCGGTGCACTCACTGTCCGAATTCACTCACTCGTTTTCATTCTCTCCTTCAAATGAACTGTATTAGTGGCCTAATGTAGGGAATATGATGCGATTGATTCAAGTCCAAGTGTGTGAAAAGCTGCAAGTAGAACATCACATATTGTCATCTCAAAATCACAGTAATTACCAAATGGCACGAATGCAGCACAAATTCTGCAGGAAAATGGATCTCGAGGGCCAAAGTGTGACATATGAGCCTAGTGAGTGATAAATAAACAAATAAATAATAAATGACAGAATGGAACAGTGTATTGAACCGCTAGCAAAAAAAATAAATACATAAATAAACAATAATAATAAACAAATAAAAAATCTAACAAAAATAAAATATGTAATACCTTAGGCTCTTATGGGTCATACAATATGGTATAGGAGAATTACATCTCACACTTAAGGAGGAATTAATGAATCAATTCTCACTGGTATTCAGTCATATTCAGAGGCACAAACTGAGCAAAATTAGCAATTTTGTGTGGTTACATTTATTTATATTGCTGATATTTATATGCCAAAAAATAAGAGAAAATTCTGACAGCGTGTAATATAAATCAATGAGATCATCAATATAGTAGTATAGTATAGTATAGTATAGTATAGTATAGTATAGTATACCAGACTACTTAGATAAAAATAAAATATAAAATGCATATACATATCAGTTATTAATCCCAATAATGTCTTAGTAAGATTATATTTAAATGCATAGTTTTATGATCAAAGCTCTTTAAATCAAATAATATTATGAAATATAAAGATGACTGAGAGGTGTACAAATAAACCTTTCTCTGAGGCCTGATGGATATTTGATACATTTTTACATGATTTTTCAAAAAATTGGTGTATTGATAATGAAGTAAAACTATGATTCTGTCCATTAAGTGCTCACCTTGAAATACTGCTATCAATATAAAAATAATTCTTACATTTACTTTTTAAAAATCAGTAAAGATTTAAAAGCCAAAAACATGTGTACGATGACCTGAAGATGGACATTTTACAACGATACTACAAATATAATGCTTTGTCAAGAGAAGTGTACAAGTGCTGTACACTAAATACAACAACATGCTTCCTAAGCTGCATCAAACAATGCGCTTGCAGCATAACGCATGACAACAATCCTTTTTATCTACATCATAATCACTTTTGTTAAAACTACAACCATGACCAAAGGATCATTAATCACACACCAGCACAATCAAATCTCACTGCGCTTTCCAATAAACAGCATCTCTGCACTGTTCAGCCATAATATGATCAAATTTAGCCCTGTCAATATCAAATCTCTGCACCACTGACCCACAAATATGATCCAATAGAACCTCATCACTATCAAATCTCTGCACCATTTTATCATCCAATATCATAAATCTAACTTAATCAAAATCGACCCTTCGTACACACCACTGGTTGAGTCCAGGCTCTTTAAATCAACAAGGATTGGACACATGCTGCTAAATCAGTGCAGCAGTCATTCGCTGTCTGCGGCGTTCACTTCAAACGTAGTATCAGTCACATTAGAAGCCTCACAGAGAGTGGCTGTTCCCCTTTCAAGCCCATCACAGACAGCGCAGTGCTGTGACTAAATGATTGAGGCGTGGAATCAAAGTGCATTTTCTCTCGCCTACCCAATCACATGCTAATTACATAATGAAGCAGTTTTCCAGCATGACGATCGGGAGCGTGTTTGAGCTTGAAGGACAGGGCACACTGACAACACAATATGATCTGTAAATGCCAATGATTAACATTTATAAATAATTTATAAATGTTTTTCTTCACAACTTCAAATGGTTTTTTTTATATTTTTTCAGCCTAATTTCGTGCCAAACCCATTTGACTTTTGGTCACCTTTAAACACTAGACATATTGTGAAAGCAAGCATGTTTTAGCTTCTTTTTAAATATTTTAATTTGTATTTCGAAGATGAACAAAAGCCTTATTCTTAACTCACGGGGTAACAAGTTGAAGGTGACAGAATTTTCACTGTTGGATGAACTATGCCTTTACCTGTGAACATTATGGACAGATCACATGTAGAAGAAAAAAAATCACCTTTCATAAATGGACCACCTAAAGTAAGAATATTATTTTTTACAGCATTGTTAAATTGTTGAAATTATACAAACAAATTCACAATATTGCTATTTAATTTATTGTACTAAACACAGGTATAAATATTAACACATTAATGACCCAAACACAATATTTAACTATGTCCCACATTTTGTGGGAACCCTGAGTTTGATTTTCTCTCTATTACTATTTTTTTTATATTTGTTTAAATAATTTATCATCATAATCAGTAACCATAATAATTGTATAATCAATAGGAAGACTGACAGTCATTGTTTTCTTCATAGTGTAGTGTTGATTGCATCTGTCAAGCTCAAGCATTCAATGCTGTAGCTAAAGCTTTCAAAATATAATGTAATTTATTTATGCAAAATATATGTTTATCAATAACTACAAACCAGCATGAGGTTCCAAACTTGCTAGCCCCTACTGAGTGACAGCTTGAATTAGGTTAAATTTGCAATTGTGTTAACAAAATCACTGATGTATTTTAAAAGAAAGAAAGAAAGAAAGAAAGAAAGAAAGAAAGAAAGAAAGAAAGAAAGAAAGAAAGAAAGAAAGAAAGAAAGAAAGAAAGAAAGAAAGAAAGAAAGAAAGAAAGAAAGAAAGAAAGAAAGAAAGAAAGAAAGAAAGACCCTGTTACTTTCAATCATTTTACCTATTCTGGTATATATGTATATAGACCTGCTCATATAATATTTGGTTTGATCCACTGTTGTTATTGTTAACTGAAACTATTAAAAATAATTTTCGCTATTTGAAATAAATCTGATATAAAATAAAATATAAATATGTGTTGAAAATTTGTAATGCTGGCTTGGCAGTATATACTTGAAGTATACAAAAAAAGAAAAAAGAAAAAGAAAAGAAAACAAAAATAAACCAAAAAGAAAAATTACTAAAACTTAGACTAAAATAAAACATTTAAATGAAAATATAAAATAAAATCTAACACATAATATTAATAAATACTATTAAAGTAACACTGAAGTCGATAGTCTACATTTTATAAAAATGAAGCACTTTCTTTTAGTGACCAAAGACTTTAGGTACATTTATAAGACAACAATGTACTACAAAACAGAAAAAGTTTTTGCTTTGCATTTGTTTAAAGTTTCAGATATATGAAACTTCTCAAACAAATAGAAGGTGGTGAGTTTAAGCAGATGATATATGGTTATATCATAACAATGTTTTAAGGCTAGATGGTATACAGATTCGTCTACTGGCATGGGCACATCAATACAGCGTCATTTTTGTCACACGGAACAACAATAATTTCTGTTTTTGCATTATTGTAAGGGGTAGGTTCAGATGTTAATAAAAATACAATCTAACAGGTAGAAAAATTTAATTTATTCTCAGCTTCTCTTCTAGCCACAACCCACGGCAATACCTGTTCATGCGGATCTAAATGACTAAATGACTAAAAGTGCTATATTATGCATGCCAGGCCAGTAGTTGGCAATGTCACTTTGTAAAGAAACTCACACATGAATATAGACTGAATACGTAATAGGCATGTGCACGTCATCTCCACATTTTTATAGTTTACACAGAAATTATAATAGTATAGTTTCAAAAGCCTGCACCTTGAAACCTGTTTTCAATTTTATTTTTTTTTTTCAGGCCCCCAAAACACAGCTGTTGTGTAAATGAAAGTTTTCAGTTTTTAGTTGAAAACGGTGTCAAGTAAACATTTTTTTTTAAGCCCTATTTTGTACCCTGTCTGGAAAGTACCAGAAAGCTTAGAGCAGGATTTCATTGTATTGCACTTAATGGACCTCACCCACACATAATATACAGATGCACAATGATTCACACAGTTTTAACTTTGCGTGAAATGAACAACAGCTGGTGCTCCTCTCTTCATTTTCTCTCCTGCTTGTCCTTCAGTCATATAGAGACAATGAACTAAAGTGAATAGAGAGAGGATGACACCAGATGCGTAAGGGTCCAGATGGGACGATTGTCTTGGCTTCATTCCAATATGACAGTCAGATCTTCAGAAGACGAGTGATAAAGTCCTCGTGGCGTGCCACACAAGCACAACCCAGCCCTCATTAGAGTCGAGTAATAGCGCTCAGACACGCTCTTCAAGGATTAGAAAACTGTTTAACATTCTGATAATTGCTTGAGTGTTAATTTAATTTATCTTTTGCTTGTCGTTGGTGTACTTCAGTATAATTAGTTTGGAAGCAAATAAATGTCATTAGATGCCTCTTGTGACGGCTGTAGATAAGCCTTGTTCTCAAGATAAGCCTCCTTTTCCAAATATAGTTGTATAACACCAGACCATTAAATCACTTTCTATCATACACTTAAGTTATTCTGTTGCTTTAAAAGGGTGATAACATTTTGATCCAATTACCTGAACTCTAACTGCAATGTGACTGATCACTTTTGAGTTGCAGGAAAATTGTAATTTAGTGCTGATAGTGATGGAAAGATGAACTCAGTCCCAAACCCTTCACTGTCCTAAGCAGTGTTAATATTTACAGCTTTTTTTAGGGGGGAGGGGTATTTACAGTAGTACAAACTACTGTAAATGCGAATAAAAAAAAATTGTATCTTATTTTAGTCAACAATCATTTTAGTTGATGAGGAGGTGCAAAATTAGATCAAATATATAAAAAAATCTATATCATTAACCCTCTTCCGTCCCTAGGTAAACAAACAAAACAAAACAACAAAAGTGTTTTGAGTGAGTTCTTGGTATGTGTGTGGGAGAGAGTGAGCTCAATTTGATATTGGAGCGTGTGACCAGGCCATACGAATCAATGGAATGTCCAGACATAAACATAATTTTGTTTTGTTGTTTTTTTTGGGGGGGGGGGGGGGGGGGTTACCATTCAAAATGTGACACGATCCAGAAAAGATGCATACTCAAACTTGCATATATTTTTTTGTTGAGTTGAAAAAAATATATGCAAGTATGCTAATTTTCATTAAAAAAATCCAGACTTTAAGGTACATCAAATAAAAAAAATCACCCAAAATAATAACAAAACCTACATAAATAATTAGAAAAAAACAATAAATACATGGGTAAAGAACAATTCAGGACTGAAAAAAATGATAACGTTGAAGGCCTTTGGGTCATTTTGACCCGCAAGGGACACTTTTGTTATAGGTTCGGGAGGGACGGATGAGTTAAAAAACTATATAATTAATCTTTTTTATCAGCAATTCCAATGAAAACATCAACACTGTTTCAAATGGGGTCCTTCAAATGTGATCTGCAGAGCTGTAGGTGCTACACACAACCAGGAACAGAAGAAGTTGTGTAAGTCCAGAACTTTTGAATGTGCGGGATGTCCTTCGCATCTGAAGAGTCTTTAGTTTTATCAGATTTATAAAAGACAGATACAGCTGTACCGTTTCTCTCCAAAATCAGTCGAGCTCTTAGAGGCGGGCTGTGGGCAGAACTAAAAATTCATGAGCACGCACAGCTTTTGTATAGTGATCTGCAAGATGTGACATCGACAGTAATAAAACAGGAACAAAAAACTTTATAGACTTAAATAAAAGTATTACAAAAAAAGTTTATAAAACAGGGACAAACAAACACACTTGCACAACTCCCTTAACGCTAGGTTCGTTGGGAAGCTGAACAAGGTTATCTTTCCCTCACAACAACAACAACAACCAATAAACACACTTCTTTGCTGACATTGTTGATTTTGTGGTCTAAAAACAAAACCATCGGTACATTGAAAGTCTGTATATTTTTTAACCTTAAAAGATCAAATTTAACAATTTTTAACAACTTTCATGATTTTTGAAGTCTAAATACAATAGCTAGATATACAAAGCTAAACACAGGCTATAAACAAAATACACATTCAGACATTTAACCCATAACCCATTTTAATAAATTATTGTCTTTGGGACAATGGAACCAAAGGTGCTAAAATGCTAACTTGGTTCTGCGATTTAGAGTACAAAAATATGTCATCCCTGCAGAAATCTATGGGGTACATAAGGTAAGCATGACTAGACAAATACAACTTTCTCATATATTTCAGCAGGACGCTGAGATGGGACATATTAGCAAGAGGACATATTCCCATTGTTTCATTGGAGAGGAAAAAAAGTATAGACATTCGTTTGCCCATAACTGAAGACTGTCAGTACACTAACATCTAGATGACCTCAAACTAAAAACTGAATAATTTTAATTTCATGGGGTCATAAACCATCAGTTAAGTGACCTCTCTCACTACTCTTATAATTTATACTGGAGACGAATTTGTATTTATTGAGTTACACACTTTAAAAAATAACATTAAAAAAATTAATTAAAAAATCTATGCAATTTCCCTCTAGTTTACTGGTTGTCAAATGCGTATTGGCTGCTGGTGTGTTGCTAAACTAACGCGTGATTGGTTTGTTGATGACCTTGCAGAGAGTCTAAGATAATAATAGTTTCATTTTATTACTGCTCCAATGAATCATATTCTATTCCCCTGCTGTCAGCGCAGTGAGTGATGCAAATCAAATCAAATAAACACACACGCTCCAATATCAAATTGAGCTCACTCTCTCCCACACACATACCAAGAACTCACTCAAAAATACCAGACAGTCTCACCCATATATAAACACGTTTAGCATTCATATCTAGCTCTTTTTCAGTGCTTCACTGATTTTATCATGCTACTGAATCCATAACAAACAACAACCAAATCAAGCCTTGCTGCTTGTCCCGATCTGATACTGACAGACCTTTAGAGCAGCTGATTCACTTTGACTCCACATTCCTGTCAGTCAGTCTTCTAATCTCCAGTATGAATTAAAGATGTCATGTACTGCATGTCTGAGGCCAGCAGAGCAGAGACACTATTTGAATCCTAAATGCTCACGCAGAGCTGGGTAGATTACTTACAAATTGTAATCCGTTACTGATTCCAGATTACATGACAAAAATTGTAGCAATCCGTTACATTACACATTTTAGGTAATACAGTCAGGTTACATTCAGATTACTTTTTATTAAACTAGTTTATCACGTTGATTTGCAATAGCATTATCTTGTACCATGATGATGTTAAAAATACAAAGAGTACTTGTTTCATTCATTGTAATTTACAACATGAAGTGCATTAAACATAATATTTACATCAAGGTTTACCAAACTAGGGTTCGTAAAGGAACTGCAGGGGGGTTGTGAGTTTAATGAAAAGTTGACAATTAAATTAAAAAAAATTTTTTTAAATGAAAATAAATCATTTTAAAACAATCTCCTTTTCGAGGAAAGTCTCTTCATTCGGCGGCCATATTTGCTACGCCTCCGGGCAGCTCATACAAGACCTATCTTAATGAACGGGGGATCCTGAAATCTCAAAAACTGCTCGCTGAACTCACAATTAAATTGCATAAGTCAAATCAGCAACAAAAATCTGAAAATAATTACCCCATAAATGTTGTTCCTTATGCTCAAATAGCGTTTAAAAAGTGTATTTTTCCGGATAGACCAGGCAATGCGCATGTCGAGTCATAACGTGCTTATACAGCGCATGTTTCTTGGGGAAATTTGGCTCTTTCATTTAGAAGACGGGACTATTCCTCCATATTGCACGCTGCAGTTTCTCCCATTCATAAGTATAGCAGTGAACTGTCTTTGTATTTCTATAGTAATTGTTTTAAATAAAACACTTACTAAAAAAAAGATGAAATATGTTTATTTATCTGCATGCCATGATCATTAATCAACATCAAAGAAACCGTGAACATGCAAATGTGATACTTAATTATTGAAATATTTATTTTAAAATCTCAAGGGTACTTAATGCAAATATATTTGGTGCATAAGGTTTAGATTAAAACAGATTTTGAATACCTGCATTACATTTAACTATGAAATAATGTGAATTTGAGCATCTTAATTAGTCATAATTAATAATACATGGTTTAAAAAACTACAGAGTAATAATTCAAATAAAAATTAATGTTCATCAGTAGTTAATGCAATGTTGAAACCCTTCTTAAACCTGAAATTATTTTTGTAAATCCAGAGGTCAAATTCTGTCGCCACCTGACTAATGACTGATCTATATATGAATGTCCACAAAACTGGACTATATATATATATACATATATAATATGTATATAATCGATAAACTATTTTAGAAAGGAAAATTTAAAAGATGAAAAAGAGAAATTAGGGAGAATCAATGAATTATGAATAAGTTACTGCTATCGTGTGATATGTAATCATGTAATATATAAAAAGTAACTGTAGTCTGAATACGAGTATTTTAAAATGTAACTTACTCTAATTACAAGTACTTAATTTTTTTTATCTGATTACGTAAACCAGATTACATGTAATCAGTTACTACCCAGCTCTGTGCTCACGTGAACTTTGAAGAGCTGCTGAGGGGAACAATCTATATTTCTGACTCTGGTTCACTATCTCCACAAAAAGACACTGGTCCCAGCAGAACAAACCAGCATGCAACAAACAAGCAAAAGTACAAAAATAATACACAAAAAGACATAGGCTATCTATACGTATCTGTATGTAATTTTGAATCTGTATTTAAAATGTAATGTGTCATTTTTTGAGTGTGTGAAAAGAGATGAACTATTATACAGCAAGGATGCATTAAACTGACATAATAAGTTGTAGTAAAGACATGTATAATGTTAAAAAGGAAGATATTTAGAACTTTTGTGAAAAAAGAAACCTGAAAAAAAATGTATCACAGTTTTAAATTAATTAATATTTTTCTTTCTTTCTTTCCAACCAAACGTGATAATAAGAAATGTTTCTTGAGCACCAAATCAGCATAATTATTTTTTGAAGGATTCTGTGGCATTAAAGACTGGAGAAATGATGCAGAAAATTAATGCATTCAATTTTAAAACAGAAAACAGTTATTTTAAATTGTAATAATATTTCCTGATATTACTGTTTTATTCAAATAAATGCAACCTTGGTGAGCATAAGAAACTTATTTTAAAAACATTGAAAACAGTTACCAGCTCCAATGGTTTGAATTATAGTCTTGTTAATGCGTTTTAATGTTTTTACTAATGTTTATTAAAAAAAAATATAATTATTAATTAATTTTATTTTGTTAAGCAGTTGTTTTAAAAATGAATTTGTTTGGCAGACTGCTCCAATAACTGCACTGCACCAAAAACCTGATAAAAAAATATTATCAGTAAAATTATACTTGAACAAAACCTGAGGTTCAGTCAAGAAGCCTGTGCTTTAATGTGGCTGAAAGTGAATGAGTTTTTGTAAACTCATTCTAAGTGCTTACAGACCTCACATCACCTCCAAAGTTACAAGAAGCATTTCTTGGTCTTTAGAAACCTTTAGAGATTGAATTTGTGGAATTGCAGGATTTCCTCAGGAGATTGTGGACATATTGAGGCCTTAGGATACAAGGAACACTGGTCAGCATGCAGCGCGTCGAACAGATGGAGGTTCTGTCCTGAAAGGTCTTGGGTGATTCTTTGCTCTTGATGAAATTATGCTGTTTTAGATGAGTGCTTCATTCAAATTGAACTAAAAATTATCTAAAAGTGCTGTTTATAGGGTCGAAACACCTCATTTACAAAATAATTATTCAGATTTCTGTCATTATCTGTGACATAGTACATTTGACATAAATTATGCATATATTTGTATAGATTTATGCACCTCAGACATCATTATGCATTTTGCATTGCTCTATCATCAATCTAAGTGGAACCAGATTTGCCAGCATTTCATACTGAATCACTGCAAAAGGAAGTACAAATAAATATTATAAAATACTAATAAAATTAGAAAGTATTCTATTGATAATGCATGATATTTCAGTACCACACAGGTTAATGGCAGATGCATTGCTTAAATATAATGACTAAAATATCATTAGTACCACAGAACAGCACAAAGTTATTATTTAAACTTAAGCAAAGGTCCATAATGCTGTATCCTGAGTGAAACAATGGATTTCCAAAAACCTGCCCGTGGCTCTGTCAAAGGTCTGCTAGGAACCCAGTGCTTGAAAATGCTGCCGAGAGAACTTTGTGTCACACTACAAACCGTCGAAGGTGAAAATGTACTGGGCATTATTAGTGCCGTCGCAGCAGGACTTCAAGTCTGGTTTAAGGATAGCACATGCATGGTGTGCTTAGTGGTGGTTTGATTGAAAATGTTCTTATTTTCAACAGGAGGGCATCATTATTCTTGTGCACAGGACATTAAAAACTGGTGACCAGCATAATTTCTTTGTTCGGTTCGCTAGTTCCTCCCAATAGGCTATGGCCAGCAAGCTAATAGGGGATATACAAATTATGAGGTGGTTTCAGCAACATATGTTTTATAGGCCAATCTACCTGGGCATGTGTCAAATAATAAAGTTCACTGTGGTATAATAATAAATAAATAAACAAGTAACCCTCATTGTTAAACATATTTGAACTCAGAAACTCCAAATGCAGTGTAAATTTAAGTCAATAAAAAAAATGAAGGTATAATACTACACTCCAAACATCAGGTAAAAACAGATCATCAGGAGCAGAACTGAGATCAGCAATGAGACAGTCATTCACAGATATGAACTAGACCTGATAATGAATATAATACACACTGGGGTTTATATGCATAAGGGGCAACTACTACATAGAGACTACAAACAACACAGCATAAACATCAATATTGTGAAACACTATTGCAATTTTAAATCACAGATTTTTCTATATATTTTAAAATATAATTTATTCAATGTTAGAAACAGTTGTGCTGTTTACTGTTTTTTGGAACTTGTAATAATGTTATTTAACTTTACTTTACTTTACTTTACTTTACTTTACTTTACTTTACTTTACTTTACTTTAATTTTATTTTAATTTTATGTTAATTTAATTTAATTTAATAAAAAAAAAAATTCTTTGATGAATTAATATATATTGTGGTATTATGGTCCCCCACAAAGCAACCTGGACGCATTCAGCACCACGGAGAGCCCCATCAGAGGAAGTAACCAGGGCTGGGCCACCCAGTAAGAGGGTTCAGGACCAGGGATAGCTCCAACACAGGTGTTCACCCTTTCCCCTCTAACAGGGAGCCTCAGCTGCAGGCTGTTAGGAACAATTAACAACTACCACATAAAAGGGAATAAAGATGCCTCAGTACGCGGGGAGATTAACCGATGCTGAATGCTGGACCCCCTGAACCGAGACAGAACAAGTTTGGGAGGACAGAGGCTCAGTGGGATTGTGAGTAGCCTGAACATCTTTTTACTAACCCTCCATCTCTTCTGTCTTCCCTTCAGAGAGACTGATCTGCTGCCCCAGAGCCAAAAGGAAGAAAGACTTTAAGTTATGGATTTTCTCCCCCACCCCCTCTCCCTCACCTTATTGTGAAATAAAGAGAATACAGATCTGTTCCACCGAATTCCTGTCTGGCACTTTGTCTATGTGGGTAACGAGCTGATCTCACCAAATCTTGTGTTCAAGGCCTTACAATATATATATATATATATATATATACACAGTGCCCTCCAAAAGTATTGGAACAGTAAAGACAAAATTACTCTGTTGGCTGTGGAGTCAAGACATTTACAAATATGATTAAAAGATGAATATGAGACAAAACTACAGAATGTCACATTTTATTATTGGGTGATTCAACAGATATCTTACCAGCTAAGAAGCTCAGCACTTTTAGAGTCTCATCCCTCAATCTGACGTGAGCATAAGTATTGGAACAGTTGCCTCACAGATCTTTCTAAGTGATCAGCTGTGTCCTGTTGCTTTAATTCTTCAGATATTAAAAGCAGGGAATGTGTCGTATCAGTTATATCCATTACTTCTGCCTTCTAAATCTTGCATTTGATGATAACACACTCAAACCAGGATGAAGACGAGGGAGCTGACTTTGAGAGAAAAGCAAGCAACCTGGATGCTAAAAGAAAAGAGGAAGTTAATTAGAGCTATAGCAAAAACAAAGGGCATGGAGAAATCAAGAGTTTGGAAACCACCAACAACTACCTGATCGGCTGAGAAAACAACAGTAGTTGATGACAGACAAATCATTAAAAATGTGAAAATGAACCCTAAAATATGTTGTCTGTAAAATCACCAACAAACTTCCTGTCAGGCCCGGGAATTGAACCCGGGTTTCCAGTGCCGTAGTGTGATGCTCTACCACTGTTGCACATAGGAGTGTTGCACCCAAAAGCGAGGCACCACAAAGGTCACAAAAAATAGTCTTTTATTTACAAGAGCAAAAACAAAAGGGCTTAGTATACAGATCCCAACAAAAATCGGGTCTTGGAACAAAATACCAGTTCGAAAAAATAAAGTACTCCAAAGAGCAAAAAAAACTCTCAGTAAGAGACTAATGCTACATACATCCAATGGCAAAAATTACACCGGAACACAGATAAACAGAGTATCCTGTGGATTGTAAACACGGGCCGACCCCCAATGACCCAAGGAGGAGGAGGGGCTTTACCTGGAGCAACAAAAGGAGAACACAAAACAGGCTTTAGTAGAGATACATGAAAAGTGGGATTAATCTTAAGTGAACGGGGTAAAGTTAAACGAAAAGTGATGGGGTTTACTCTCCTAGCTATCTTGAAGAGCCTGACGAACTTCTGAGTCAGCTTGCGGGGCTCCACCTTGAGCAGAAGGTTTCTAGTGGAAAGGTTTCTGGTGCTGACCAGAGGTCCGGAGAAGATTTGCACGAACAGTTCTCCAGATCAGTCTACAGCGCATAATGTGAGTTTGGACTGAGGGCACCGCCACTTTAGTTTCTTGCTTGGGGAAGAGAGTTGGGGTATAGCCAAACTGGCACTCAAAAGGTGAACGGCCGGTAGATGGTGAGCGAAGGGTATTGTGAGCATACTCCGCCCCAAATCAGTTAAGAGGACCAGGATGAGGGTTTGCTGCCTACCATGCATCTCAGGGTAGACTCGAGATCCTGGTTGATTCTTTCAATCTGTCCGTTGGATTCTGGATGAAAGTCTGATGATAAACTAAACTTAGTCCCCAGAGACTGACAGAAGGCTCGCCAAAACCGGGACAAGAACTGGGGTCCCCGGTCAGACACGATGTCTAGAGGGATGCCAAACACTCGAAATACGTGGGTGGTGATGAGCTCAGCAGTTTCTTTGTTGGAGGGGAGTTTAGGTTACGGGAATTAATCGGGCGGCCTTGGAGAAGCGGTCAACAATTACGAATATAGTAGTATTGCCTTGAGACGGGGGAAGACCAGTTATAAAATCAAGTAAGAGATGTGACCAAGGACGATGAGGGACGGGCAGGGGGTATAGGAGACCTTGAGGGGGGAGGTGTGACGTCTTGCTCTGATTGCACACGGGGCAGGCTTTGACAAAGGCTGTAACGTCAGTCTTAACTGTAGGCCACCAAAAGCGCCTTTGCAGAAACTCAAGTGTGCATGAGAGCCTAGGATGACAGGCAAACAGAGATGTGTGAGCCCACTGGAGAACCTGAGCTCGAACAGACTTAGGGACGTACAAACGGCTCTCTGGGCCTCCTCCAGGATCTGGTTCTTGTGTTTGGGCTTGACGTACTGTGGTCTCCAAAGCCCAACGCACTGGGCCAACGATTCTGGCTACAGGAATAATTGGGCATGGGGCATCTTCTCTGGACACCTTGGCATAGACTCGAGATAGTGTATGAGGCTTAAGGTTCTTAGACCCTGGTCGAAAAGAGAGGATAAGTCGAACCGGTTGAAAAAAGTGACCACAAAGCCTGGCGGGGGTTTAGATGCTTGGCCTGCTGGATGTACTCCAGGTTCTTGTGATCAGTCAGCACGTGGAATGGGTGTTTTGCCCCATCAAGCCAGTGCCTCCACTTCTCCAGGGCTAACTTAATAGCCAACAATTCCCGGTCCCCCACGTGGTAATTCCTTTCAGTAGGGCTGAGCCGATGGGACAAAAATGCACATGGGTGCAGCCTGTCATTCTCTTTCCTCTCTGGGAGAGAGCAGCTCCAATGCCAATGTCCGAAGCATCCAACTCAACAATAAAGGGCAATTCGGGGTCAGGGATGGACAGGACAGGAGCAGACGTGAAGCACCGCTTGAGCTCTAGAAAGGCTGTCTCGGCCACAGAATTCCAAGCAAACTTGGGAAGCTTTTTTTGTAAGAGCAGTGAGAGGGGCCGCCACCGAGCTAAAGTTCCGCACACATTCCCTATAGAAATTGACAAACCCAATGAACCTTTGTACCTCCTTAACAGAGGTGGGGACTGGCCAGTACAACACAGCCTGTAACTGCTTGGCATCCATCCGAACTTGCCCCGGCCTGATGATAAATCCTAGAAACTGTGTGTTGGTTGTGTGAAACTCACACTTCTCCAGTTTGACATAGAGGTAGTTCTCTAGAAGATGTCCCAAGACCTTTCGGAAATGACTCACCTGCTCTTGAAGGGATCTTGAACAAATCTAAATGTCATCGATGTAGACAAAAACGCACTTATTGAGCATGTCCCGGAGCACGTCGTTAATAAGGGCTTGGAAAACAGCAGGGGCGTTAGTGAGGCCAAAGGGCATAACAAGTTATTCATAATGCCCTGTGGGGGTGTTAAAGGCAGCTTTCCACTCATCCCCTGGCTTGATACGTACAAGGTTGTATGCATTGCGCAAGTCAAGCTTGGAGAAGATCTTGGCATCTTTGAGCATCTCAAAAGCAGAAGTCATGAGTGGGAGTGGGTAACGATTGAGAACAGTGACCTGATTGAGAGCTCTATAATCAATGCAGGGTCGGAGCCCACCATCCTTCTTCTCAACAAAGAAAAACCCAGCTCCAGCGGGTGATGTGGATGGTCTAATGATCCCAGAAGCAAGAGCCTCGTTGATATAAGTTTCCATAGCTTTCTGGTCAGGTAAGGATAGGGAAAAGATGCGTCCTAGAGGAGACAATCATAAGGTCTGTGGGGGGCAAGAACGTGGCTCTTTCTTTGTAGAACACAGACTGTAAGTGATGATACTCAGAGGGAACTCAGGAGAGATCATTGGACTTACGGTCTTCGGGAATAATTCTAGGACTCTTTAGGCATGAGTCTTGGCACAGTGACCCCCGACTCAAAACCTCCCCGCTCAACCAGTTGATGTGGGGGTTTTGACGCGTGAGCCAGGGGTGCCCTAGGATTAAGGGTAATTCAGGGGAGCTGATTAAATAAAAAGCCATACTCTCAAGATGATGAGATACAGAGACAGTGAGAGGGTCAGTGATCTTGGTAACAGACCCAGGGTCAATGCATCTGCCATCCAAAGCAATGATTTCCTGAGGGGAGGAAAGAGGGTTAACAGGCACTTGGAAATGGGAAGCCATGGCAATGTCCATAAAATGTCCTGCGGCCCAAGAATCCACTAAGGCCTGCAACTGGTGTAGCTTGCCCTGGCTTTCGAGAGTGACCGGCAGGAACAAGCCAGCATTCCTTGGAGAGACTAACTGAGTTAATCCCAAGACAGCTCTCCCCCTCCTGCTCGGGACTGGGCATTTTCCTTCAACTCAGGACATAGTGAGCAATAATGGCCCTGAAGTCCACAGTAGAGGCGAAGATGGCATTTTATCCGGCGAATTCGTTCTTGGGCAGACAACCGGGTTCTGCCTAGTTGCTTGGGCTCTGGAGACTCAAGAGGTACCAGACCCAAGGTAAAAGGCTGGCGGAAGGACTGAGGAGAAGGAGTGTTAGGTCTAGGTATCCGTCTTTGTCTCAGGCGATTATCCAACAGAATAATCTGATCAATACGCCTCTCCAGAGAGTACACAGGATCTCGGGTAACCAATTCATCCTTTAGCTCCTCTGAAAGCCCATTCTCAAAGCAAACAATGAGAGCCTCATCGTTCCACCCGCTCCCAGCGGCAAGCGTACAAAATTAGATGGCATATTCCGCTGCACTGTGGGTTCTCTGGCGAAGAGTTAGAAGCTGCTTAGGAGCCTGTCGACCGCAGAGAGGGTGATGGAATACCCGCTTGAACTCACCCTCAAAAGAAGAGTAACTAGTGCAACAGGGAGCTTGGGCATTCCAGACAGCCGTGGCCCAGGCCAAGGCCGTACCTGCCAGGAGGGTAAGGACATAAGCAATCCTGGCCTGGTCAGAGGGGAAGGTGGATGGCTGCAACTGGAATGTAAGGGAACATTGAGTCAAAAATCCCTCACATGCTTCAGGATCTCCAGAGAACCGTTGAGGAGGGGGTAGGCGAGGTTCGACTAGTGGGGGAACTGCACCAGCAGAGGAGGTGGCAGGTGTGGGAGCGGGAGCAGGGTCTGGGGCAGTCTCTCAAACACGTGGCGCATTGAGGTCCTGAGATCAGAAAGTAGGTGGAAGTGTTTCTCCATGCGTGACTCCTGCTGTGACAGAGCTGCTTCATGGCACTTAACCATGGCCTAATGCTGAGCCACCACTCCCTAAAGATCCTTAGCGGAGGACTCGGCTGGGTCCATGTGATGACTGGATTATTCTGTCAGGCCCGGGAGTGTTCCACAGAGTTGGATCCAAATGCGAGGCACCACAAAGGTCACGAAAAGTAGTCCTTTATTTACAAGATCAAAAACAAAAGGGCTTAGCATTCAGATCCCAACAAAAATCGGGTCTTGGAAAAAATAATAGTTCCAAAAAATAAAGTAATCCGAAGAGCAAAAAATACTCTCAGTAGGAGACTAATGCTACATACATCCAATGGCAAAAATTACAACGGAACTAAGAGAAACAAAAGACTCAAAAAACGTACAGAGGAGCCAGAGGCACCAGCATAGTTCAATAATCCAGCAAGAGTGACAAAAAGAGAACCACATAAATAGGGAATCAAAATGAGTCAGGGCTAGAACTAATAAACCTAATTAGCAGAGACAAGGAAACTCAGGGAAAATAGCACCATCAAGTGGCGAATAGAAGGCATAACAGAGCACAGAACCTGACACTTCCAGAAAGCTGGGGTGATGCTCTGACAATCTACTGTCCTCAGGAGACTTTGACACAGAATTACAAATGCTACACAGCAAGATGCAAACCTCTGACCAGCACCAAAAATAGAAAGGCAAGATTAGAGTTTGCAAAAAAGCACAAAGGTGAGCCAGCAGAGTTTTGGAACCGATGTGTTTATGGACCGATGAGACAAAAATTAACCTTTATTTAAGTGATGGGAAAGCAAAATTGTGGAGAAAAAAATGGAACTGCAAATAATCCTAAGCATACAGCCTCATCTGTAAAGCATGGTGGAGGTGGTGTCATGGCATGGGCATGCATGGCTGTCTCGGGAACAGGCCCTCTCAACTTTACTGATGACTTAATGAATGATGACAGTAGCAGAATGAATTTGGAAGGGTACAAAACCATCTTGCCTACCAATATTCAAGAAAATGCCACCAGATTCATTGTGAAGTGCTTTATATTGCATCAGAACAATGATCCAAAACACCCTGCCAGTTTAGTCAAGGAATTTTATAAGGGTAAAGAAATGTAAATTCTTAGATTACCCAAGTCAATCTCCAGATTTAAATCCGATTGAACATTAATTTCACTAGCTGAAGGCAGAAATTCCCCAAAACAAGCAACAATTTGAATTGGCTGCATTAAAGGCTGGGGAAAGTATTTCAAAGGATGAGACCAAGAGTCTAGTGATGTCCATGGGTCACATACTCACTGCTGTGATTGTGCGCAAGGGATCTGCAACTAAATAATAGCTTTTAATCTTTTATATCTGTCTTATGTTCAACTGTCCCAATGCATATGCTCACATCAATGAGTGGGATGGACTCTAAAAGTGCTGTTCTTTTTATTTGATAAAGCATGTATATATTGAAACGGCTAATAATAAAATGTGACATTCTGTAGTTTTGTCTCATATTCATCTTTTAATCATATTTGCAAATGTCTTGACTCCACAGCCAACAGAGCAATTTTGTCTTTACTGTTCCAATACTTATGGAGGGGACTGTATATATATATATATATATATATATATATACAGGTGCATCTCAATAAATTAGAATGTTGTGGAAAAGTTCATTTATTTCAGTAAATCAACTCAAATTGTGAAACTCGTGTATTAAATAGATTCAATGCACACATACTGAAGTAGTTTATGTCTTTGGTTCTTTTAATTGTGATGATTTTGGCTCACATTTAACAAAAAAACACCAAAAATCCCCCAGGATTAAGGCAGTGCTATTTAACAAGGGTGCCCCTACAAAATATTAACACTTTGGACACGGTTTTGACATGTTCACTTAGGGTGTACTCATTTTTGTTGCCAGTTATTTGGAAAATAATGGTTATATGTTGAGTTATATTTAGAGTACAGTAAATATTGTACTTCTATACAAGCTCCACATTGACTACTCTAAACTATATCCAAGTTTAATTTGTGCAGTATTGTCCCATGAGAAATTCTACACATTTTTTGGCTGAAATGTGAGGGGTGTACTCGCTTTTGTGAGATACTGTGTATATGTATATATATATATATATATATATATATATATATATATATACATGCCATGCAATAGAAAATGTGGTGGCTTAATGTATTTACTGAAACTCAGACAGGGGGTTAGTGTTATTTCTCATTGCATTTTTTGGGTCGACCTACTCCAAATGCTTCCCACAGCCTATAGCACTTACATTACATCCAGTCTGGTGACATCTAGACCCATGCAGCAGCAGCTGTGATAGTGCGGTGATCCTCATGTCATGCCTCATGTGTTGTGTCTGCTCCATAGTCGACTACATAAAAGTTGCTCTCTTTTTTCTGTCAGTCTTTCTTTCTCTCAGTTATTTATTTCCCTCCACGTGAATAATTCAGCAAGCGTGCTGATGGATATTTGTATATCCTGTGGGGTTTCTTATCAGCGGAACATTAAGTGGTGTTTGCCTTTAATGAAAGCCTGCGCTCTCTCTGGCAGACTCCAGCATATGTTACTCTGCGTCGAGTCGCAGAGACGGGAAACTGCTGCAGACCTGATCATTATCTTATTAGTGACCTAAACTCAATTACCTGGCATTCTAAGCAATCTAATACACACACAAAAGGAATGACAGTGTGTCAGTTTGTCAAGAATACATGCCTAGAAGTCACTGCTACTAAAACTCTAAGTAGCATTCATTCAACGCTAACGAACAGTGGCTGTAATGGAGAAAGAGCTAATATTTTGGTACGTTTGCAACATGCCATGTTTTATTTCACTGCTTCAAAGATTCCAGATATACAAAAAGGCTTCCGTATATTTTATGGAAGTGCATGAACATGTTTCATGAAGTTATTGGTATTTGTTATTTGCAATGCCACCATCAAAATATGGCCAAAACTAATAAGTAGCAAGGTAATAATTAATATGAATAGTATGTTTCTGTCAGACATGTGTCCCCATGTCTGAATGTTTTGACATTTTGAACTCTATCGGGTTAGACAAAACGTGTCAGGACCTACTCATTGTCGAAATCATACGCTAGATTTAAAACTGTCACATTGAATTGATGTTGATAGTGTTGAAATTCTGCAGCAAAGAGATGATCATTATCTAGTCTTGTGTAAACTCCATACAGCTAAAGCTGTAAATTCAGCACATTGTTACAAGTATCGTAGAACCATCACTTCTACCACAAAAGACTGCTTTGTAAGTAATCTAGTTAACAACAGACCGATCTTGAATCTCCCTTTTCTCTCAAAGATACCAGAAAAGGTAGTATCCTCACAATTATATTCCTTCTTAGAGAAAAATTATATATGTGAGGATTTCCAGTCAGGTTTTAGACCATCTCATAGTACTGAGACTGCTCTCATTAGAGTGACAAATGACCTACTCTTATCATCCGATCGTGGTTGTATCTCTCTATTAGTGCTACTGGATCTTAGCACTGCGTTCGACACTATCAATCACAACATTCTTTTGAATAGACTAGAAAACTTTGTTGGCATTAGTGGAAGTGCACTAGCATGGTTCAAATCGTACTTATCATCAATTCGTAGCATTGAATGAAGAGATATCATATCTATCACAAGTGCAGTATGGAGTACCTCAAGGCTCAGTACTAGGGCCATTACTTTTCACGCTTTACATATTACCCTTGGGAAATATCATCAGGAAACACAGGGTTAGCTTTCACTGTTATGCTGATGATACTCAGCTCTATATTTCTTTGCGGCCCGGTGAAACACACCAAATTGAGAATCGTATGGAATGCATAGTCGATATAAAAAAGTGGATGACCAGTAATTTCTTACTGCTAAATTCTGAAAAAAACAGAGGTGTTAATTATCGGACCTAAAACCCCCCACACTGGTTCTGTCAACACTGCACTGGCTAAACATCATATAGATTTTAAAATCTTGTTAATTACAAACCCGATTCCAAAAAAGTTGGGACACTGTACAAATTGTGAATAAAAAAGGAATGCAATAATTTACAAATCTCATAAACTTATATTTTATTCACAATAGAATATAGATAACATATCAAATGTTGAAAGTGAGACATTTTGAAATGTCATGCCAAATATTGGCTCATTTTGGATTTCATGAGAGCTACACATTCCAAAAAAGTTGGGACAGGTAGCAATAAGAGGCCGGAAAAGTTAAATGTACATATAAGGAACAGCTGGAGGACCAATTTGCAACTTATTAGGTCAATTGACAACATGATTGGGTATAAAAAGAGCCTCTCAGAGTGGCAGTGTCTCTCAGAAGTCAAGATGGGAAGAGGATCACCAATTCCCCCAATGCTGCGGCGAAAAATAGTGGAGCAATATCAGAAAGGAGTTTCTCAGAGAAAAATTGCAAAGAGTTTGAAGTTATCATCATCTACAGTGCATAATATCATCCAAAGATTCAGAGAATCTGGAACAATCTCTGTGCGTAAGGGTCAAGGCCGGAAAACCATACTGGATGCCCGTGATCTTCGGGCCCTTAGACGGCACTGCATCACATACAGGAATGCTACTGTAATGGAAATCACAACATGGGCTCAGGAATCCCCACTTCCAGAAAACATTGTCGGTGAACATGATCAATTATTTTTCCACCGTGCCATTCGCCGTTGCCGGCTAAAACTCTATAGGTCAAAAAAGAAGCCATATCTAAACATGATCCAGAAGCGCAAGGCGTTTTCTCTGGGCCAGGCTCATTATAGTCCATTTAAAATGGACTGTTCTGGCAAAGTGGAAAACAGACTGAACAGGTTTCTACCTGGGACTGCCCCCACATCTGCACATTGCTGCATGTATTCAGGTTCTCTGATGGTATGGGGTTGCATGATCGTGTGGCAAAGGCACCATCAAAGGCACCAAGTCAATCTGAAAGTATATCAACATATGGAACAACATCGTAGAAGAAGGATCTCCAGGGCCAGACCTTGCATTTTCCAACATGACAATGCCAGACCACATACTGCATCAATTACAACATCATGGCTGCGTAGAAGAAGGATCCGGGTACTGAAATGGCCAGCCTGCAGTCCAGATCTTTCACCCATAGAAAACATTTGGCGCATCATAAAGAGGAAGATGCGACAAAGAAGACCTAAGACAATTGAGCAACTAGAAGCCTGTATTAGACAAGAATGGGACAACATTCCTATTCCTAAACTTGAGCAACTTGTCTCCTCAGTCCCCAGACGTTTGCAGACTCTTATAAAAAGAAGAGGGGATACCACACAGTGGTAAACATGGCCTTGTCCCAACTTTTTTGAGATGTGTTGATGCCATGAAATTTAAAATCAACTTATTTTTCCCTTAAAATTATACATTTTCTCAGTTTAAACATTTGATATGTCATCTATGTTGTATTCTGAATAAAATATTGAAATTTGAAACTTCCACATCATTGCATTCTGTTTTTATTCACAATTTGTACAGTGTCCCAACTTTTTTGGAATCGGGTTTGCACTTATAAAGCCCTGAATGGTTTAGCTCCTCAGTACTTGAGCAGGCGGCAGATCCTTTTTCTATTTAGCGCCCAAACACTGGAACAATTTATCTAACAATGTTCGGGGGGCAGACACACTCTCTCAGTTTAATCATAAGAACCCACACTGATGGGGGTGTCACAAACAATGGTGATTATCTGTAAAGGTCTTTTTAAAGCATTATCCCTCACTTTTAACTCAGGAAGTCCCTAAGTGACATATAATGAACACCCAGGTTCAGTCATGTGACAATGTGTGCATTTTTTGTTGCCATGGCAACATTTACAAAATGGTGTCCTGTCTGGTTAGCACATGCTGCAGTGTCAGCAATTTTTAAAAACGCCTGTTTTTGTTACAAAAGGTATGTTTCAACCCATGCAACAATTCTAATGTTTTAATAACACATACTAGATTACTCGTAACCTGATTTTAATAAATTTCTTGTGCAAATTGATATAAAAAAGTTACAAAGATATTGCAGTGACATATATGTCACATCGGGCTATTAACTAGGTGGAATTTTGATGTGACGTATTTGTCACATTAAGAATTTTTTTTAAATGGTAATGAGCAGCTCAATTAATTTAGCTGATTCAATTATTTTAGTGTTATATATTTCCTGCTGCTCATTTCAAAGCATATTGTAACAAATCTACGTGCATGTTTAACATGTTGACCTCTAGTGTGAGGTAGTTATTTATTTTTATTCAGTTTGCACATTTTCGAGTTGTGAAAAAGAAAACAATCTAAAAAAATCTAAAAAATTATTTTCTGGTTAAACCATATACCTGAAAAGGTAGAATTTTGATATGTTACAAAAGAGTTGTAAAATGTAATGGTCCCAGTTATTTGGTTTTGAAAATGTTGTGGCAAAGCAAATCAAATGCAAAAACTATATTACTTATGAAAAAGGTTTTTGTTTTATCTTCCCAGAAAAGTAATAATTTTAATATATGTTGTGGAAAAGCAAATAAAAAAAAAAACTGTTATTTAGCAAAAACAATTATAAAATGTATTTTTTCAATTGAGAAATAAACGCCCAGTGTAACACATATGTAACATGAAAAATGTATCATAAACGCCCAATGTCATATATATGTCACATTACAGATCTTTCACAAGGAGGGTGTACCAGCAGCTAACTGCCGAAAGCTTGGAATATAGCAACGCACGCTTTACGCACACATTCAATGTCCAGTCTTCATGTAGATTTCAGTCTAAGATTACTTTATTGAATATAATATAAATACATACTTGCAATGATGAATGGTGCACACCTTAGCTTCCCAAAGTGTGGTAAAAACTGTATACGTTCCCTGCCCCAAGACTGCTTGCTCTATGTGAATGAAACACCGACTTAAAAACTCTATGTGCACATACTGCCCCCAAGTGGTGACAGCCCAAAATACATCGACATTAACACATTGGCTCCTACAGAGGGGTTGTATTAAAAAAAACAACTGCAGAAACATGTTATAAGTGGTCCATTTGGTCTGTTTTATATGCCCCATAATTTTCGTATAAGGAAAAATTGGTCTGGGATTTTATGGGTTAAATCTAGATTAAAGACCCATCTCTTCAACCAGGCATACACATAACACACTAATACACTCATAATATCCAAATCCGTTAAAGGATTGTTAGACTGCATTAATTAGGTCAACCGGAACCGGGAACATTTCCCATAAAACACGATGTACTTGTTACATCATAAGAAGATTGACATCAACACTAATATTAGTTTGTTTCTTTCTTATTCCAAGGTCACCGTGGCCACCCGATCCGGTCATTATCCAGCCCAGATGAACCCTGCAGATCCAGTCCGTATCCAGCCCAGATGATCACTGCAGTCAACAGATCCAGTCCGTATCCAGATCAGATGGTCATTGCAGGCATCCGGATCCAGTCCGTATCCAGATCAGATGGTGGATCAGCACCTAGAGACGACCTCTACAGCTCTGAACGTCAGCAGAGACCAGGACACCTAGATGAGCCCCAGAGACAGATCCCCAGTGAGGACCCCGTCACCTAGACAGCCATCGGGAAAAGACCACTGGAACCAGTGGAGCCCTTACAATCTGACTCTGCTGCAGTTGGAACAAACTGCTGGTTCGTCTGGCCAGAGGGGAACTGGTCCCCCGACTGAGCCTGGTTTCTCCCAAGGTTTTTTTATCCGTTCTGTCACCGATGGAGTTTTGGTTCCTTGCCATTGTCGCCTCTAGCTTGCTTAGTTGGGGACACTTCATTTCCAGCGATATTGTCGACTTGATTGCACAGATACTATTTAAACTGAACTGAGCTGGACGATGCCATCACTGAATTCAATAATGAAATGCCTTCAACTGAAAATTTAGTGTTTAATCTTGTCATTTTAAATGGCAGACAGGGGCCACTTGTGCTTTTAGGGGGCACAATTTTAAAATTAATCTTCTTTAAATATTATTTATTCAGTCATTTTTCACCATGTCATGAATCAGTGCAATATCTAGAAGTAATCTATAACAATTTCAACTAAATTAAATATTTCATCCTGTTTCATTTATTTGACAAATAATTTTATATTGTAGTGTCAGGGGGATCATGCACTCATAATTTTTGAGGGAGCACGTGTGAGGGGGGGAGGGGGGCTCTCATGCTTGTCATGTGACAGACAGCAGCCACAATACCACTGTATAACTGATACAGGCTTATGTCAAAAAAAAACAATAAAACCATCACAGAAAATTTGAATGGTTTCCACTACAACTACCATTACAACCATTAAAATATGGTTTTCTTTAGTGTGTTTTGGGACATATTCCATTAGGAATGGTATTGGTAAAGACTCGAGGAACTTTAATGTGTAAATATATTTTTCTTGTAATGTGTAAATATATTATTATTTATTCCTCGAGGTGGCACTGTTTGATACAAAATGACGACGTGATGTTTCACTCAAAATTGCAAGATGGTCCTAATAAAACAAAAGAATATCATCAGCAAAAATGTTACTGGTTTGAATGGCTTTATTGCAGAGCAATTACTGTATGCAGTGAAATATAAATGTCACTGTCATTTGATGGTGGATGTGGTGAATAAGCAGCCAGTGATCAAAATATTGATTTTGAAGTTATTGAAAACAATCGTTTTGAGAATATGGTAGAGATCGCGAATATGAGCCAGTGAAAGTGCAATGACAGCTGACGATGACAGCGATGGTAAAACCATCTGCTCAAATTGAACCCTTCCAAGTTTCAAAAGGTAACGAAATATGCTATATTTTATTCGTTTGTAATTGTCCTTCAAAATATCAAATATCATTATTAGTGAAACATTCATGTATTTAAGGGATAGTTTATTTGATCATCATAATTCATTACATCACATTACCTCTGATTTTGTCCCGTTTTTTTTCTTCTCTTATTTTTTTTTCTACCACCAGTGATAATTTATGTGAACATCTTTTTCAACCAGGTAGCCTAACTGATGTATGTGGAAGTACGGCTGTGAGGGAGAAGATCGTGAGTTGAATTGAGTAGAGCAATAAAATAGTTGTTTTTGTGGGACGATCGCTTTTTGTGTAACATTTTAAAGAATTGGTAATAAAAAAAAGTAACAAAAAAAATCTTCTCTCATTTTGGCCCCTATGGATCGGCGGAGCCCCTAGCATTTGCCTATTGCGCCTATGTCACGGGGCGGCCCTGAGTGTAAATAAGGGATTAAGAGATTTATTCATCATACAGTCTAGATCGCATAATACTCGCGCCAGACTGAAGTCAGTTATGATGTTCTTTGGTAATGTAAATGTTCTTTGCTCATTTTGAATAACTGAGGAAATGTAACCGTTTGATTAAGTGCTCATTGCCAAACATTTCAAGAACATTCTTCCTCTGAATCCTCTCCTGAAAGATTGTCTCTGTCTCCTCAGCGCCATCACAAGCCCCTACTGGCAACTCCTAACTATTTGAGAGACCTTTCCAGCTGTCTTAAATAACTGGGAGAGTAAGAGTGATTCTTAGCTTTAAGACATTTGATAACTTGCTTTTATACTTGAGTTCGAATGTAGGAGTACATTTCATGAACTCTCAGCACTTAAGACTTAAAATGGCACTTTGAGAAGCTTGATAAATATGGGCCCTGATAAATAACAGACAATTAAGTGTAATAAAACTACATTCAGTACATAGTTTAGAGTATATAATATCCATAAGCATTCTTTTATATATATGCTAAAATTTACTTATTTTTCATAAGGGATTTCACAGCACAGCTTCAGCATATTTTACAGTCTCATTGAACTTCATTATAGATGTTTTTTGTGCTGAAATACTGCATGCAGTAAAAGACAGAGAGAGATATTGCTGGAAACGTGGAGACACTGAGATATTTGGTTATTGGAATGTTTAACCTCACATGGAAACACAAATATTCAGGGTTATGAAAAACTCGATATTTTCTGTTTACAGTCCATGAACCAGGGCGTATCGGCCGCTTCTGTCCCATAAAACCACGGACCCGTTTGACACAAGCTCAATTAAAACAACAAACTGCCAATGACAGCGAGTTAAGGCTTTACAAACATGACTGGGCCGTGCATGGCTCCTTCCTCATCACAAAAACAAACAGCCGTGCCTGGGCGGCAGCAGCTTCTCTTAAGCGTAGTTGTGTAAGTAATTGACAAGCAGAGAGAAAGTGCGACTGAGCGAAGGTCGTGACGGGTCGCTCGTGTCATTTCTAGCGTTTGTTTACCGCTGGGCTATCGATGGCTTGTTTGAAATCCCCCCCTGGAGATGTGTGCTGAATAATGGAAGAGGAACAACACTGGATCAAACAGCCACACGGGGCTCTATCTTCCATTTGCCTCTCGCTCTCCCCGACTCTCATCTTGTGATCCGGACCTCTCAAGGTTAAACAGGGGGAGAAAATGAAACAGGAAACGCAATTCAGAGATCGATGTGTTATTGATAGAGGCCTGGGGTCAACAGCCCTGCCTTTGTGAAGTGGACCTACTGCTTCATCAGAGAGAAAACCCAACTAAGACGCCTACTTATCCATGATAAATTGATAAATAATTTCCTCATTTAAACTTAACTGAAGTGTGTAAATGCTCAACCAATCAGATATTCCTGAGTGTGATTGCATACAGGTTTGAAAGACTTGCAAAGTGAGCAAATACTGATTGAGTTTTAATTTTTTGGTTGACCTTTTTCTTTGACACAAGCAGAGAGAAAAAGACAGACAATTAGGAGACAGAAACAAATCTATGTGTGAGGATATTTATGGATCAATAATGCTAGATGTGCCACAAATCCCTGCGTAGACAGAAACAGCCCATAACAATCACAGGACTGACACTCTCGCCTGCAGGATGTGCCTTTAGAATAAAGCTATTACGCTCAAAACAACCTTTGAAAAGAAGATTCACACCCACAGCCTTGTATATTAAATGTGAACTAGAGATGTGCTCTGGACTCTGTCAGGGGTTTCCAGATCCTTCTATATATATTTATATATTATCTTTTTATTTCAAATCTTAATTTCTGGTAAGGTATTGGTGGGATTTTTTATGTGCTGATATCAATAAGAAATTGATTATTGTTATGGACAATAATTGGTAAATAAAAAAAACCTTTTGTATAAAAACAAACAAACAAACAAGCAAATAAATAAACAGACCCTTAATGCAATTGCATTTGTCAATGTAAAATCAATCAAATTTGTAATGATTGGTGAATTTAGTTAATTCTAAGTGATTTTGGAAAAAAAACGGCAGAAAATGGTCTCCACAAATAAAAATGTGCCTATAAATATCCAATATAGACTAGTACACTCATCAAAGATGCATTAAATTGATCAAAATTGAAAGTAAGGACATATATAATGTTACAAAACAGATTTATTTCAAATAAATATTCTTTTGAACCCTCATAAAAGAATCCTGAAAAAAAATCACAATAATATTTATCACAATTGTTTTAAACTGTGAAATAATCATCATCATTATCATCATTATCAATATCATCGTAATAATAAATGTTACTTAAGCAGCAAATCATGATTTCTGAAGGACTAGAGTAATATCTGCTGAAAATATAGCTTTGCCATAACAGGGATACAATTATATCTTAAACTATAATAAATTAGCTAACAGCTGTTTTGGATTGTAATAATATAGGCTACCCCAATAATATTGTGTATACTGTATCAAATAAAGGCAGTTTTGGTGAGCATAATAAACTATTTGGCATTTAACTCTATTATATGCAGTATCTATTATATATTAAAACATTATCATGTTTTATTAAACAGCATTATTATAAATAAATCTAAATATTTATTGAACACCATTATTATACAATAACTAATGTCATCTCAGTCAGTGACGTATGGGGCGGACAGCCTGTTCTTGAAACCTAATATTGTTTTCTTGTTATTTTCTCAGTTCAGTTGAGTACCACTGATGATACATAAATTATATGTTTAACAGGACATTAGGCATTAATAATGTAGTGTAAGAAATAATAATTTAGCTGTGATGAGTAGACGTATGATTGTCTCTTGTCTTGACTGAATTCACTGAAAGTTGCTTTTTTCTTTCTGTCATTTCTCTGCCCGTTTCTTCTTTACCACCACCTGCTGTACACTCACTTTCTCTCTCATACTGACTCGCTTGCTGAGCTTTAAAAGCACTGACATCTTCCTCTAAGAACAACTATTAATACTGACAGTTACCACTATAATAAGATATAGAGTAAGAGAGGGAAAGAAAGAAAGCAGAAGGTGCAGACAGATGTTCTTTAGTAGAAAAAAACAACAGGAGAAGTTTAACTCTTGAAAATGAACATAAAATTTGTCCTCACTGAAGGTCACAGATCAGAAAAACCTGTTCAGAGAAAACAGACGATAATGTTCTGTTTATTATTAGCATATGCGCAGTTATGTCATGCAGATATGTTAAATAAGTGTGTGAGGATTGATTCTTATAGACTGTAAATATTTGTAATTATTCATCAGCTGAAAAAAAACGTTGTTCTGAAAAAGCTTCCATTGATATTATTCCTCTGTGTAATTACTTTTATAGTTGTTAATTTACTTTCTTTATCCTCATATAATTAGACAGATTTAGAAAAATGTATAGTTATCGTTATAGTTTTTTTATGTAAATGGGCCTTTATTCATTGTCACTGAATGTGTTGTCTAGAATACAGATTCCATGGCAAGACTGATCTCAATCCACTTCCTAGTTTATTATTTCCATTGTCAGAATTGTTCTAGTGAATTGAAACATTCAATCAATAAAAGAATCCTCAAATGCATGGTGTAAACCACTGAGCATCAACTACATAAAATATCTTCTTTGGTTTCTCAAGTCTTCAGAATCAGAGGACGGGAGTACAATTCATAATGGTATACTATTAAACAAAATACGGAACAAAATGGAACAGAATTGAGAGGTCCATCACCTACCAATAAAGAACTGTACATTTTAAATCCATTCAACAAAATTGCTGTAGACTTTTCACAAAGAAAATCAGTGTAGTACTTGCCTAGACATTCCCAGATTCTTAGACAGTCGTCATAGTGTAGACTAGAGCATTGGATCCCCATCACGTCCCTGAAGCCCCCAACAAAGGCACATTTTGCATATCTCCTTAATCAAGCACACCTGATTTGGGTCATCAGCTCATGAGTAGAGACTCCAAGACCTGAAATGGTTGTGTCAGACAAAGGAGATGTGAAATGTGCAGTGTTCGGTGGGCTCCAGGAACGTGGCTGAAGAACACTGGTGTAGAGTAATATGGTTGATAGATTCAGTATGCAGCCGTGTTATTATGTTGCAGGTAATTTAATCATTCGTGTCAATATGTTTAATGGATCAAGGCCTTTGCTAGTATCTTGATTCGTGTTCGCAATACACAGATTGATATATGGGAGGCTAGGGATTGGAATAAGACGCAGCATTCTGTCTTTAGAGTTTTCTGCCATGATGGGCACCACCTGCCCTTTACTGATTGGCTGGGGCAAACATTCGTTTGATCCCCTGACCGTTCTGCCAGCTCCTCCACCTGCCCAAGGGACAATCCTCTCTGTGTGTTTTCCCATGAGAACTCACACACACCATGGGAAAAAGCTGCCACTTATACCTCCTCTCTGCAGATCCACTCTAGCAACTTTGAATGTTCCATTTGCTCCAACTTAAAATTCAATTTACATTTATTTATCTTGCAGACACAAAGAGATTTACCCTGCATTCAGCGAAGACATACCTTATATTAATGTATTAATTGGGAATAAAACCCAACACTTTGGCACTGCAAGCTAGTTATTTCAAGCATATATGCTTGTAACCCTGCTTAAAAAGACCAGTCTGGACCAATGCTAGTAAGTGCTGGATTGGTTGAATGAATCTAAAAATGTTGTGCACTTAGTCAAAAGAGTCAGAGAGAGAGACGCAAAAATCATTACAAGCATGAAACACAGACAGCGATAGACTGCTTAGCACTGCATCTCATGTCTCCGATGAGAAGAGGAAGGGGTGGTTGTTGGTGGTTACTGTGATGATTGAAATCGTGAAATGCCTTAAACGATTAGTAAATAAACTACAGAATGTTATGTTTTCTAAAACACGCACAAATTGCATGCATTCAAACAGCGCTGCACAAGCTCACGGCGCCAGGGTTCAAAGTTCTGCGCTAAAACACTATTACTCATCATTCGCTCATTTTTTTTTTTTTAAAGGCGTATGACAATGTGATACGTGTGACAAACATCTTCCCAAATTCGTAATGAAATATATCTGAGAAATATCTGCATGCTGTTGTCAACAAACAGAAGCACTGAGGTCTTCCTGCATGTTTCCGCCAAAATAAAATCTCCTTCAACATTCATAAATGTTAGTATTGTAATTTTACTGTTGTTCTGTAGAATAAAATAAAAAGTAAGACAATAATAATGATAATAATAATTTCCCTACAACAGCTGTATTAATACATTTACTATAACATTCACCAATAGTGTTCGAATTGGGATCTGTAATATTTTCTAATGTTCTAAAAGAAGTCTCTTCTGCTCAGCAAGGCTGCATTTATTTGTACAGAAAATAATACATGCCTGATTCAGGAAGGGGGTCTCAAAAATGGCCAAAAAATATTATTTTACTAACTTATTAATTTTAAGTTAAAGTGTGCTTTGTTGGTATAATGTCTGATAAGATTTATAAAAATGTTCAGTGTTAAGCAATTATTATTATTTTTTTTTGTAAAGCAGGACAAAACAGTAAAAAGCTGATTTTGGCTATTTAATTTCTGCAATAGTGGGGAAAAAATGACAAAATAGGCCTACATGGGGGAGAATTTAAAAAAAAAAACGTGTTCGTATTCGGCCTTTGGCCCAGTGTTTCATTTTGTTCGGCTTCGGCCAATAATTTTCAGTTCAGTGGATCCCTAGCAGTAATCACAACTATTTCCCATAAATGTAGTAGCATTGTCGCACATCTACCATTTGACCAACATTAGTTTCATAATATACAGTAGAAGTGTCATTAATGGATTAGTTTGCTCCAGAATAAAAATGTCATGATCATTCACTCACCCCCCATGTCATCAAATATGTTCATGTCTTTCTTTCTTAAGTCGAAAATAAACTACATTTCGAGGAAAACATTTCAGGATTTTGCTCCATTAAGCAGACTTCAATGGGAGCCAATGGGCTGAAGGTCCAAATTGCAGTTTAAGTGCAGCTTCAAATGGCTCTACACGATCCCAGCTGAGGAACAAGGGTCTTATCTTGTGAAATGATTGGCCATTTAAAACAAACAATAAACAAATGTATATACGTTTCAACCACAAATGCTTTTCTTGCACTAGCTCTGCAATACACACCCCCTTTAAAGTCCACATGTCTAGAGCTGTACTTCCAACTACATGTTTGCAATGCTGTTTGTGAATGTTTGTTGTAAATATAGTTTTGGGAAACACTGAATCATATGTGGTAACAATGAAACTTGTGACTATAGCTGCCATCAATGTACTGTATGTCTAGCAGTGCTGATCTTTTTTTTAAATAAGGAATGCAATTGTTAAAACTTCTTCAAGTGAACCATATTGGTCTATAAGCCCAAAGCTCCTTTTACAACAATTCATTCCACTCAGTGACTATCTTGGAAACGCTCTCAGGCAGCTGTTTTCAGTGGAAGTACACTTCTGCTATCTAAATGAACAATGAAATACCAAAAGCTCAAAGGTTTTTTTTTTTTAACAACTTGCCAAACTAACATTTGAGGACCATATTTCAAATCAGCAATACAATCTGACATGTGCAGTGTAGATGAATGCAAAGAATGAATGCAAGTTTTACAACACCAATCACCAATCACGGCTATTTCTACGGTGAGGCTTCCCCTAAATATAGAAACACCCTATCAGGCATCAATTTTTTTCCAATCATTGTTCTTCCCCGCCCCCCAAACAATTGTGAAAAATTCATACACAACCAAAACTCGTACTTCATTTAAAGACATTCAAAAACCACAATGAACCCAATGCAGTACAATACAACAAGCTATATCATTCTGCCTGTTTTAAGTTTTATTCCAGTATGAAATGAGCTGAAAAGTTTCTACCGAAGGAACTAAAAAGGCCAATTGTGCAATTACACTGACAAAAATAATCTTCCTACTTGTCGCCAAGCAGATGGCTAAATTACAGCACTTACATGAACTCATCTGTATCACATTCACACTGTACGCTCCTCAAGAGTCTTCAACAAAAGAACCGCTCTTTTACTAAAATCTGTTATACATGGCAGGGTTAAAGAATGATGTCAAGATGCTGGCATCTCATTCTTTGTACTTGACTATAAATAAGAAAAAGAAACAGAAAAGAAGACCTTGTGGCGGTGAAGAGGCCTTTAAAATTCCCTGCTAGCAAAGTGAAACAGTCTTTCCACATTCCATTCTTGTCATAGTTTATAATTTGTGGAGGTCATGTTGGCAAAAAAATAATCTCCTTTTTTCCCTAGGAATTACTTTTCAGAGGTTTTGGACTTTTTTCAAGGAATAATGCAGTTATCATAACTAGTATGACTTGTCTGTTGTTTACCATTTAATTACACTTAATGCTGAAAAGACCTTTCAAACCTCAGAAAGGACTCAAAATGAATCACTCTGACTGGTATTGTGAGCAAGATCACAGATCATTGAAAATATTCAATAAATATTCTTGCAAGAATTGACCATAACCACTTCTCTCATTAAAAACCTCATTAATGCACGGAAGTCAAGGTTTTAAATGAGTAACGACTTTGTACCAAGTTTTGGTCTGTTCCTCACACAAAGCTTATCATTTAATTCATTCATAAGACATATTGCACATAGACTCTTGGACCACTTCCACAATATTTTATGGTGTTTTGCATCCTATTTGAAGCATCCAAGCTTCAGTCCCTTGAATGTAAGTTTGTTGAAAAGGGAGACCAGCACATTCTACAATATATGGCCTTTTGTAATTCACTAAATAAATGAAGTCATATGGATTTGGAACAACATAAGGGTGAATAAATGATGACATAATTTTAATTTATGGATGAACTGTTTCTTTAAACAAAAAAAAAAATGGCAACATGAGAAACACTTTGCCTCCTAAGACACATGAACATGTTCATACACATCTCCTTGCTTTGCAGGTTTTTAATACTGTCTCTTGCCTTTTGCTCTTCTTCACTGTTTATTTTAAGAAACAGATATTTCTTTATACACTATATTGTCAAAAGTATTGGGTCACCCCCTTCTAATGAAAGGTTTGACTACTTTAGTAATTTACATGAGTACAAATCTTAATGTTTAAGTATATAATGATATTCTAGGGAATTGTGTGCTTCTAATTTTATAGCAACAGTTTGGACAGGACCCTTTTCTATTCTAACATGACAGTGTCTCTGTGTATAAGGCAAGGTTTAAAGAGAAATGATGATTCAGTCAGTGTGGAATAACTTGACTGGTCTGCAGAAAGCCAAGTCTTAATCCCAGCTGAACACCTCTGGTGTGACTCTAAATGCAGACCTTGAGCCAAAAATTAATCACCAAACACCAATGTTTAGGAAACCTGTTCGAAAACACTTATTACTATAGCAGTTCTGTTCGTAAAAAAAAACCTAGTAGTGCAAAAACATTTTGGCTCTAAAAATCTATTTACTTCTAGCATTCTTAAATCTACTCTATCTAAACTACTGTGACATATTCCTCTACATTTCACTTTTTTTCCAATCACAGTGACACTTTCCTCTACATTTCACTTTTTTTCCATACAGGCACTGTAGTTAATAAAAACACACAGTTAGTTAAAAAAAACACACATTGTGCAACATTGTAAAACACACAGGTTGTACACACAGGTTGTAAAAAAAATATATGTGTCCCTCATAATGAACACTATTGCTTGTTAATAAGCAGGATGAGATGGAATACATCCCATGACCTCAGCAGGGCTTCACTGTTGCTATTCTCTAGTGCAATCAAAACATGTTGGATCATGCATGTACGCAATGCATGTTATATTATTTATGTTATTTCCCCCCTTATATTATTTATGATTTCCCCTCCATTCTTGATATTCAGCAGAACATTGATTACAGCAGAACATCTGCAGAATGTCCTTGATTACCAGAGTTGTCATAACGTCAGTTCTGAATTATTGCAAAATAATCCATCCATCCATGTTTAAAACAACTTGTCTTACATAGGTTTACGTATTGTACTGATTCATTTTTCAACGTTTTACAAAAAAATCCAATCACAGCTTACTGGAGGGGGAAATTATCAGTCAATAATGACATACATTTCGGTTTCAAAGCTATTGAATGGTGTCAGAAGACTTAGAATATAGAATGCATAAGCCATACAAATTACTATTATTATACTCTTAAGATTATGTTGTGCCCTTTCTGAAGCTGAAAATATGATGTTCATTGTAATATTTAATTCCAATACAATAATACAAGTCATACAGATTTGTATCAAGATAAAGGTGAGTTTACCACATCATTTTCAGTTGTTGGTGAACTATTGCTTTAACTACTTTATTTATTTATTTAGTAATTTTGCAGATTATATTTTGGAAAATCGCAAACACTTTGTTCTTGACTTCAACAATAACCAAAGGAACATATATTTTTGGAAAATCGCAAACACTTTGTTCTTGACTTCAACAATAACCAAAGGAACATAACTGCTCAAATGCTATCTTGGAAAACCAAGGGAAAAAGAAGACAGAAAAAGGCCGTCCATCATACTCCTGTCCCACAAAAAGAAGACAAGGGAGCTCAAAGACAAATCACAGTGTGTCAGACAACACAAACCTGTCAAATTACAACATAACAAAATAAAACTTTCAACCAACAGAGAGAGAGAGAGAGAGAGAGAGAGAGAGAAAGAAAGAAATAAAGAAAGAAAGATAGATGGAAAAATAAGGCAAACAAGAGCTGGGAGCCCCTGTGTGTTTGACCTTGACAGAAGTATGCTTGTCTGATGAGATTTCGTACTCCTCAGCACTAGAAGAGAGGATCGTCTTCCGTGGCTTAACACTCTATCGTTCCACCGCTCTCGCCCATCATGGTCTTATTGATTTTCTTTCTTTTTAATCAGTCGTTTTTATCAGATGGAATCGTGCTGTACATCAAATATGAAATATTCATGGCAGCGGGTGCCTGTCAGTAAATAAATGCTTGAATAATAACCACTTACAAACCAAACACACACATACACACACTTTTGGCACAATGTCGACACTGACACACTACTTATAAACCACCCACAACTGTCCACTCAGACACACACACTCTAGTCTAGCACTGTATAATTAACATTTTACTCCCTAAGATCTTTATTTCACTCATAGAAATAAGAAATAATCTATCTAGCTAGCTATCTATATTTATTTTCTGTAAATATGCAAATGTTAACGGAGTACTAACAGTATTTCACAAAGTTAGGATGCTGTGCCCAGGTTTAGACAGCAGTGTTGTCAAAATTAGCAAAGCTATTAGTTTAACTTAGATTGTAAATCATGTAGCTTTTCAGTAGACTTTATTGATAAAGTAGAGTTGTAATGCTCACAAACGCCACAACGTTAAATATTTACCTCACAACAATTCAGCAGTCAAATGTGTGCCATATTTGTATTGGCTCTTTAGAATCAGAACTAGCGATGATTCAGGTTTGAATCACTTCTTATTGAAAAGGTCATACGAATTAGAACAAAACAGTCTAAATCTGTTCGTAAGTTTGTTTGAATCATGTGGACACTGTCTCACTGAATCATTTGGAAAGCTCGAAAACAGCACTAGGTTAAGTAGATATTTTCCCACAATCCAGTAAAATTAAACCTTTGAAAACCTGTTCGGCTTCATTTGTTCAACACCAGCTTGTGAACTACTTTGCAGGTAAGGATAATAGAGACAAATAAATAAATAAACAATTAAATAATAATACAATATATACTGTGACAGTACAATGATTATCCCAAAGAATGTTGTAGTAAAAGCGATTTTTTCGATACCATGGTATATACTGAAATACCATAGTGTTGCATTTTTCTATAACATAGAGTCATGTGTAAACCTACAGGTATCCATCAGTCAGGCGTAAGCAAATCATAAAAAAAACATATTAATGAGACTGTATGAATGTAGTTTAGCCATCAATTTACCAAAACAGAAAATAGTTACAAATTGCCATTGTAGTGTTGAGAGTAAGATATTTACAATCAAAATGTATTTATTTTATTGCAGTATTAAAGTGGTCATATGATGCAATATCCAGTTTTCCTTTCTCTTTGGAGTGTTACAAGCCGTTTGTGCATAGATGAGATCCCTGAAGTTGCAAAGACTAAAGTCTCAAAATCAAAGAGATATTCTTGGCAAAAGTTAAGACTCGACCATGCCCACCTAAAACGGCTCATTCAAACACGCCCCCAACATGTCTACGTCACGGTGTGGGATGATTTGCAAAACACCGCCCAAATGTATACGCAAAGAAAGAAGGTGGAACTATTATTCTCGCTGTAGTGTTGTTGCTGCTGCTGGCACCATGTCCTGGAGACGCTGCATTTCGCTGTGAAAGTGAAAGTACTTTGTTTGGGCTTCCAAAAGAGGACACAACTAGAAATCAGTGGTTAAGTTGTATTTACAACACTGTTCCAGAACAGTTCAACCCAAATATTAGAGTGTGTGCAGCGCATTTTATGGAGGACTATTTCCTGAACCTGGAAGAGTAGCCTACAATGCTGGCTTGCACAAAGCCTGTTTCTATAAAGTGGTGCAATTCCAACTTTGCAAGGACAGTCTGACGCTTCTGACTCACAGCCTGTAAGTATGTTTTCTTATTTAAAGAATTTGCCACTGACTATTCAAATGCGAGTTTTGAGCAGTGTAGAGTAGTGCTTGTTGTTTGTCGTTTCTACGATCACAAATGCAGACATAGTAATGTTTACGCGGCACGATGCAACGCGACGCGTAAAAAAGACAGTATAAGTCATTATAATAAGTAATTATGTCCCCACTGAATGCAACAAATGCCAAATTTATAATGGGTTTCATTGTTTTTGTGTCGTTGCGCCAGGACACGGCATCACAATACGGTGAGGGGCGTAACATTTCCGTCACACGCTTGAGGTATTCAGTCAATAAAAATGCACTGGATAGCTGGCCAATCAAAGCACGACTCGCTTCTCAAAACGATGAGTTTTCCAAAATATGCAAGTTTCAGAAGGGTGGAGCATAGAGGAGCAACAATAATGTACAGTATGTGAAAATAATGTGTTTTTTAACCTTAAACCGCATAAACAGAGTGCATTACAGCAAATACAAAAAATAATGTTATTTTTCTCAATGTCACATGACCCCTTTAATAAAGGTCACATACTGTACTACATTGCATTTTTTTAAGTTTAAGGTTAGCTAAATTAAAAGTTACATTTAAAATTGAAATTACTTAAACTTTAGCTTTTTAATTTTGGATAAAGATAACATTGTTTAGCATATTTTCATCAATTTTCACAAAAAAGATTACTTGTTTATAAACAATAAGACAGCTTTGGTCTAAACAATGACTTTTAGTTTAGGAAATTTTACTTTATACTAAATGGTGTCTACTCAGAATGGCTACTCGGTGTGTTATGATGAACATCCAGCACTGCATTCACACAAGTTCAGCTGTCTGTCTTGGACAGGTCCACCTCCCTAGTGACTTCCATGCAGATTAATTATCATACTAATCAATTATTCATAATCTGTCAGTGGACAGGCAGAGCTAAAAACCTAGCAGTGAACACTGCAGTCCTCATTAGAAATTTACAATGCAAAGGATGTGTAATATTTATAAAGGGCAATAGAGACACACAAAAAAGAGGCTTTAACATCAACATCTCTCTCTTTCTCTTCATCTTTCTTTCAAACACATTTAAGTTTTTAATTTTGTTTCATTGACTGAAGCAAATAAGGGCTGTGTCTGAATCCAAAGTCTACTGCTCAGTCTACCATTGATCTGTGCGAAAACAACCAAAGCAAACTGGTTTCAGACAGGCTTCAAATCTTCAAATGCACCATAATGTCACATCTAATGATAGAGCAAATTCAAGTGAGCTTCAGAGATAACTAAACCTTGTCTGTGAAACCAGGGGTTAAATACATATTTATCATTGTACTCTAAATGCAATATAAAACTTAAAAAATTGACATTTAAAAAGTTTTTACAACACAGTTCACTGCATTTTGATTTGTCCCCAATGGTACATCCCCATTTGTACATATTTGTACAATCTAATCTGAAATAAGGGGTTAGTTTTGGGAAGGTGCTTCATACTTTTACATACAAATTGTACATTTTCATATAAATCACACACACAATCAATGAATGAATCAAAACACACACAATCAATCACATATGCTAAATATTTATACTCAAAGACACAACGCACACTGTGCACACATGCCAGTCAGGCTAATTACATTGAGTGATCAGTGTGAAGAGTTGTCACACTTATCACACTACACTGTTTCACACACACACAACTTTTCACTGTACACTTCTACACTTAATCAGCATTGCACAACCCTAAAACAAAGTGATGGTATAAGGGTTATACCATAGTACTGTCATATATACAACATGGTATGAATGATTTGCATATTCATGTACAATACCAGAATTAAGCACTAATCATCTTGTCATATATTCATTAATGGTTCATACAGTTATTATGCAGTGTTATTGTGGTGAGTGTGTGCCATAGTATTGCAAAAAAATATTGTGGTAGAAGGTAATTATTCAGTACCATGGCCAATAGTAATACATAGTGAACAAATACACACACGGACAAATGCTACTGTGTTTCTCAACAGGTACATGATCCTAATTAATCCCCATCCACAAATGATTGGCTCTAATAATCCCCATACTTGATTGGCTCTATGACTCTCTCTCCTCTCCACCTGTAGCTGGTGTGTGGTGAACGCACTGGCGCCGCTGTCCTGTGGCAGTCGTCGCATCATCCAAGTGGATGCTGCACACTGGTGGTGGTTGAGGAGAGACCCCCAAATGAATGTAAAGCGCTTTGTACAACTATTGGTGTACAACTATTTTACTATCCTTGTGGGGACATTTGGTCTCCACAGTGTAGAATAAACAACACAAAAACACACGTGTTCATGATGCATTCACTCACACATCCAGTTTTCATAGTGTATTCACTGTGTTGGTCATAGTATACTAACTGCTGTATCCTATGTCATTAGAGAGCTGCACAACTGGCTTTTTATCCAATCAGAAATGACATGCATTGCTGGTAAAAATGAAATAAAATTATGTTTTGACAATAAAGTCAGTCTCGGAGTAGATAGTATTTACAAACTGTAGCCTTGCATAATACATCATATCATGAACAACATGAGCAATGCAAACAAGTTCATCAACACATGAATCAATCTCACTCTAAATGCTGAGTTTTCCAACACATAATTATTTTAATTACTTCCCTGCATGTAGGCAAAGACAAATGATAGAGAAGAGTTAAAACGCTCAAGAAACATAAATCTTTCCATAATCTCTACAGTATCTCACAGGAGATAGATCAGTCACATGGCTTTTACAACTCCAGCACATTTTTTTTATTGTAAATGTTTTTATTTGTCATAGCATCTTGAAAACTCATTGATCTTTACATTGGCCAAAGAAGTCCATCTTATGCAGGTTTATATAGAAAGCAATTAAAAGTTTAGTGACTATTATTCATCTACCTTCGAGCTTTGAATAACTGAAGTAGGTATGGCAGTGATTAAATGAGTCTGATCCGCTCATTCTTGATGGCCTGGTTTTAATTCAGTGACAAACAGAGAGACAAAGACTCACGTAAATCATAACAGGTCAAAAGGCCTCATGAGCTTTTGTTTTCAGTCCAAACGCTTATCTCCTTGGTGACAAAGTGAGCACTGTGGAAATATTTCCAATCTCCACCTTCCCTCCCATCCATTCTCACTCTCTGTCTGTGTGCTTTAATCATAATCCATATGGTTTTAATGACCACAGTGCTTTCCATTGTTTGTGAATTTCAGCTTGTATTGATCAAGTAGACCGAAGCCAGAACATTACTCATCACAAAATACTGCCTTGTTATCACAGAAAAACCAGGGCGAGAGGAAGAAGGGGGAAAACAGTGAGAGAGTAAGAGAAAGATAACAAAAAAAGACTCTCGAGTCATTGACCAGATGGAAAAAATGAAACCTCGAAGAGTTACAGACAGCTGATTTACTCGCTGTAATGCTTTATAATTTCTTAAAGGAATAGTTCAGCCAAAATGAAAATTGGCTGAATATTTTCTCACCCTCAGGCCATCCGAGGTGAGTATGCTTGTTCATAAGAACAGCTTTGGAGAGACCACATTTAAGCATTTCAGTTGTATTTGATCTCATGATAATTCGTATGTATTTTACATAAAATGTGGTTCTATAAAACGTATATTTACTTACGATTTTACAGGCACTAAAACGTACAATACGTACCTATTTTCAGCATTTAAGCGTACAAAACTGACGTTTCGACGACATCTATAGTTGTTTTTAGTTGTCATATCAATTACCTTGTTTTCAAGTGCATCGTTAAATTGTTTACTTGTTTACTTAATATGAAATTATAATATTTTGTTTTGTTGTGTGATTTCTGCTGCCAGCTCGTTTCCAATAATAGAACTTCAAGACTTCACTTTAAAACTTAAAATAAATAACATTTGAAATCGTTTAACCTTTACTTGTCATGTAATATTTACTTGGTTTGCCATGGGCCACAAAAAGCGTTTTCTCCGACATGCTGTGACTGATAATAGAACTATAAAAACACCAAAACCGCAACTTAATTACGAAATTAAACGATTTTATTAGTGCGCTGTAATCCAGATCTTCAGAATCCATACGACTGCGAGAAACAGACCCAAATCTAAGCATTCATTCAGTGATCTTCATCTACATTCCCGAGCAGCGAGTCCTGTTACCGTAAACAGCAAAGCCCATGCTGACTGACACGTTCGTTACGAATTCAAATGTTGCCGCTTCAAACAACAGGTTTTACGGCAGGATAATCGACCGCTCATTGGCTCTCGCCTGCATTCGTCACAGATTGCGACATGGCGTGTTTCTGGTGAGTTGTGTGTTTGAATGATGCAAACACATGCGCGCCTTCACGAGTTTACTGAGAGCAAGAGGATCAGGAAAATAATCTGGATACTATTTTCAGCGATTAACAACATAAATTCTGCTCTGCACCTCACACAAACCTGCTTTATTCCGCCAGAGAGGACTGCGGCTGCAACGCATCATCATTTGGATTACTTTTGGTAGTGCTTTTGACATTTTTGCACTAAATAAATTATTGTAATTGCATTTATGTCTGTCGTGTTTTTTTATACTGTACAGAAATAGCTATGTTTAGGTTTAGATGTATGAGTGGAATTATTGCTTATTGATCGCTCATTGATAAAATGATAAAATGTATTGATACAAATATCTTAATGATATAAAAAGATAAGTAAATATTTAGATTTTTTTGTTGCTCAAAATACGTATCAATTTGTAAATGTTACGTGTTAATACCTACGTACAAACATGAGACCAGGCTGATTTAACAGCTCGCCATTTTACAGTAGGTTTAGTTTAGTGACACTAATGCATTATTAATTGATAATGCATTAGTAATTGACTTTAGTAATTGACTAAAAAAGCATTATTAATTGACTTTTCACTGGTTATATTCACAGTCAAGCTCTGATGATATCTTGGTTCTTGATCATAGAATCAGTAAATTGTTGACTAAAGAATCAGTCTTATTTGCAAATGAATCATTCAGTGTAATTTGTGAACTGATCCAAAAGGTTCACTAGAAAAAATAAACTTGAATCAGGCATCGTTGTTGCATCTCAGAGCGGGTGGCGATTTCTTCAGTTTTAAATTGCCATCTTCAAGAAATGGCTACAGTTTCTCTAACACTAGCACCCTCTTTTGTATTTCGATTTTGTCTACTTATTTTCTTGTCTTTCTTTCTTTCTTTCTTTCTTTTCTGAAAACAAATACTCTGAAAAAGTACATAAACTTGAAAATGTACTTAAGTATAGTAAGTAAAAATAATCACTTAATGTTCACCACTGGTTAAAAGTCACCAATATGTCCATGAAAATGTTCATAGTTGATTTGATGAACTGGGTGAACTTGAGAAGAACTAAATTCCTTTACTAAAAATGACATCATTTGTTAGCTTTTGAAATTACACTTAGACATTTTTACTGTGTCCATATGTGTTCAAATAAAATGTCAGGGTAAATGTCTTTGGTCCTGCCTTTCCATGTCTCTCTATAGAGTCACACTCTTTAGGGCCTTCCAAACAATGTCCACTATATCTGATATGACACCATTTCTTTCTCTTCGCCCTCTTCTTTCCTCTCAGTTTTGTATCAACCTATGGCTACAAGTCAGTGAATGCAGGATATCAGAAATTAATTTCCCTCAGACCCCAAGGGATTGCAGAGACTGTGTTCAGCAATGGAATAACCTTTAGATCAGTATGCTAATCAGGCCAGGACCCACAGAGCTACTGTTAACAAGGCTTACGGCAGAAATGCACCTTTAGAAATAATTACTCCACGAATCAATCTGATATCCTCCCAACTCATTGCCTATTATGACACATGCTAACAATGTATTCATATTTTGTGAGTGACTAGGTTTGTTGACCACATTTAAAAAAAATTAATACTACTACTACTACTAATGATAATAATAAAAATTGCATAAATCACCCCTTTTAATCACGACTGAGAGATCAGTCTTGATTAAATATATTGATTAATTGATATTGATTGATTGATTGATTGATTGATTGATTGATTGATTGATTGATTGATTGATTGATTGATTGATTGATTGATGATTGATTTGAATGAAATAGCCAAAAATAAGAAAATGGCCCAAAATGATTTAAATAAAACCCGAATTCCGGATATGTTGGGACGTTTTTTAAATTTGAATAAAATGAAAACTAAAATACTTTCAAATCACATGAGTCAATATTGTATTCACAATAGAACATAGATCACATATGTAATCAAAAAAGTTGGCATTGAAGGTCTCAAAAAGTTGGCATGGGGGCAACAAAGTCCTGAAAAAGCAAGACATAATCTAGCAACTAATTAAGTTAATTGACATCAGGCCTGTAACATGATTAGCTATAAAAAGGATGTCTTAGAGAGGCAGAGTCTCTCAGAAGTAAAGATGGGCAAAGACTCTCCAATCTGTGAAAGTGTGTGTAAAAAGACTGTGGACTACTTTAAAAACGTTCCTCAATGTCAAATTGCTAAGCCTTTGCAAATCTCATAATCTACAGTGGATAACATCATCAAAAGATTAAGAGAAAATTGAGAAATCTCTGTGCGTAAGGGACAAGGCCGAAGACCTTTGTTGGATGCCCGTGGTTTTCGGGCCCTCAGACGACACTGCATCACTCTTCGGCATATCTCTGCCATTGACATTATTAAATGGGCCCAGGGATACTTCCAGAAACCACTTTCTGTAAACACAATCCGCCATGCCATCTGCAAATGCCAACTAAAGCTCTATCGTGCAAAAAGGAAGCCAAATATGAACATGGTCCAGAAGCGCCGACATGTCCTGTGGGCCAAGGCTTATTTAAAATGGACTGTTTCAAAGTGGAAAAGTGTTCTATGGTCAGATGAGTCCAAATTTGATATTCTTGTAGGAAATTACGGATGCTGTGTTCTCCGGGCTAAAGAGGAGGGAGATCTTCCAGTGTGTTATCAGCATTCAGCTCAAAATCCAGCATCTCTGATGGTATGGGGGTGCATATGTGCATACGATATTAACAGCTTGCATGTTTTGGAAGGCACAATGAATGCTGAAAGGAGTATATAAAGGTATAACATATGCTCCCCTCCAGACAACATCTATTTCAGGGAAGGCCTTGTGTATTTCAGCAGGACAATGCAAAAACCACATACTGCAGCTATTACAACAGCATGGCTTCATAGTAGAAGAGTCCGACTGCTGAACTGGCCTGCCTGCAGTCCAGATCTTTCACCTATAGAGATCATTAAACGCAAAATACATCAAAGATGACCACAAACTCTTCAGCAGTTGGAAACCTATATCAGGCAAGAATGGGACCAAATTCCAACACCAGACTCCACAAACTCATAATCTCGATGCCCAGACGTCTTCCAACTATTTTGAGAAGAAGAGGAGATGCTCATTTTGAGCATAAAATTGTAAAATATCTCAGTTTGAACATTAACTGTGTTCTGTTGTGAATAAAATATTGGCTCATGTGATTTGAAATTATTTTAGTTTTAATTTTATTCAAATATAAACAAAAAAATGTCCCAACATTTCCGGAATCCGGGTTGTATATTTATTTATTACGCAAAAGCTGTTCTAAAGGTACCCAGAAATTAGAAAATATATCCTATTGAGGAGCCAGTTTGGGTGAAGCTAAATACTGAAAATGGTATTGAATATGAAAAATGGCAGATAATCTCTGTATGCAGAACAGCCAAAAAGAAATCACTTGTCAGTTTTATTAAGTGAGGCTTGTCATACACATCCCTGCTGTTTTTCTCTCTCAGATTGTAACATCCAGCATCAGTAGGCAGAGTGTTTCGGCCCCCGGGGGCCCTGGTGAGGAACGGGGCTGAGAGGACGTCCTTGAGAGCAGCACAGCTGTGGAAAAGAGGAAAAGAAAAAAAGACATCCAGATCTCATTAAGTCTGAGTATCGCCACCCACATCTGGGACTGGAAAGGAAAAAAGTTGACCAAAATTATATTTTATTACTGAAATGGATGGCATATGTGCCTTATTTAAGTATGTTTTTTATGTATGTGAATGTGTAGACATATGCAGTTCAATACATAAATGTCAGTCCATAGTGCTCAGTGAAGTGGACCATCTGTGAGATTCCAAACTGTAGAGAACACACAGGTTCAGTCTGAAGGGCACTGCAAATGCCGTATGGAACAATCGTACACCAATAAATCACATTAGAATTCAGTTTGGCTAAAATAAATGTGGTCAAATGGAGCTAGGAGTCTGGTGTGCTTTTTAATTTAAAACGCACAAGATTTAACTGTTGCAACGGGTCACGTAACAGTTAGTCTCACATCGCCAGACCTCCAGAGTGAAGGCAGAAGGTCAGGACTCTATCACAACTCTATCGCCCAAGAGGCCATCTGACTGACATATAAAATTACCAATCAGTTTGTTTTGTTCAACATCATGTTTAGGAGTGTGAAAACATAAAGATGATGTCTACAATAACAGTCTGGCATTCAGCCAATAAATAATGCATTCAAGAACCATATCTTAAGCCATCAAAAGGATTTGCCTCGAACTTCATGCGGCAAAATCCAGTGTTTAGTTGATCCTAATACTGTAAGCAATCGTTGTCACAGTTGTAAGCACAATGGCTTTCTTCTTCCATGAGGGTGTTCGGCATCACAATGGTTTTGTTTCCAGGTGGGACATTATAGAAAGTGAAAACGCATAGAATTCAACCAATGAGATGATGACTTGAAAACTCCCGTAGTGTTTCCCTTTTTGCGTGCCTTATGCATCAGATACTGATATCAGATAATGTCTGTAGGCAAGGCGTTTGAGGCTGAGAATATGCAATCAATTAACCAAATCATATTTATTTTAATATTAAAAAACATTAAAACAGTAATTTACCACTACATTTCAGGGTGAAAAGTATGCCATTGTAATAATTAGAACAAATAAGTACCATACTAATATAATTGTATAAATGTACTGCATATAATTATTGAGCAAATAATATCACCAAATAGAGACTCTCTAATGGATTTTTACAAGATTGTAATATATCATAGAGTAAAAACTGTAAATTTGAGAAATATTATTACTTAAAATAAATATTTTGTATTTGAACATATTTAAAATTTCTGTAACGACAAAGCTGAATTTTCAGCATCATTACTCCAGTCTTCAGTATCATGATTCTTCACAAATCATTTTAATATGCTAATTTGCTGCTAAAGAAACATTTATTATAGTTATATGTCATTTTGATTAATTTAATGCATCCTTGCTAAATAACAGGTATTGATTTCTGACTTCACTTTTCCATCTTCCTCCTGATTACTGACTTTCAATCTTTCCCTTGTAGTTTATACATATTAGTACCTAAAAGGGGTCACGCACTGCCTTTTTTATTATTTTGTACTGTTCTCTGAGGTCTACTGGTAATGTTATCAAGCTTTTGACATTTTGAAAACAAAAACAAAACATAATTTAGAAGTAATAGGCTATTTTCTGTCCTGTTTGTAACCCCTCATCAGAACGCTCTGTTTGAATATGCGTGACAGATTGTATACTTGGAAGTAAACGCCCACTGCTATGATTGGCTAACAGATTTGTACTGTATGTTTGACAGCCAACATCGGTGAGCGGGGCTAAACAGGCAGCGATGTAGAAGCAGACATTGATCTTCTTCTGTGGAGGTGGTGTTTAGCCACACTATTACATTATAAAGTGGCACATTCCACAAACTGTCATTTTGGCAGACTGGCTTCAATATAAGCTGTTTCTAGACAAACGAGAAAGTTTTGAGTTCTGAAATTTTCAAGTGCAATTTTTAAGTACATATTAGCACCTAAAGTGTACATCTTAGTAATATTATTCACCATGTGAAAATGCTATAAACACATGAACATGTACTGTACGTTAACACAGAATATACTGACATGACAACCTCACAACACATACTGTATGCACACAAGTGTATGTCTTTGCCAGTTCTTAAGGTCAGGAAATAAACATTGGCAAACTGCAGCGAAGAAAAGAACAGCTGGGAGGAAAGATGGTTGTCTGTCCTCATCTGCTTTATATTGTACACGTGTGTGTGTGTGTGTGTGTGTGTGTGTGTGTGTGGTGTGTGTGTGTGTGTGTGTGTGTGTGTGTGTGTTGTGGTGTGTTGTGTGTGTGTGTGTGTGTGTGATGTGTGTGTGATGAGTGCGTTGTGTGGGCCTGTGTGAGTGGTGTGTTGGTGCGAGAGAGATGCAGAGGAGAGATTTATGAGAGATAATTTAAACGATAAATCATACAGAGTGAGAGAGAGAGAGAGATTTTTTTGAGGGAAATAGCAAATAGATGTTATTACACAGATGGCTATATATAAAACCATTACGTTTCCCCGTAAACCATAAAAAACAACATGTGTGTGTGTGTGTGTGTGTTGTGTGGCTGTGTGTGTGTGAGTGGTGTGTGTGATAACAGTAGATGTTATTACACAGATGGCTGTTTAAGAGATAACACACCTGCATAAGCATTTTAAGGTGGATGGCTTTGGTTGTGAGTATGTAAGTGTGTTTATTATCCATTTTTGTCTGAATCCATTTGGTCCACTGACTTGAGAAATGTTTATGAGAGCTCCACAATTTCCAGGTACAGGTGGGTGTAAGTATGCGTGAAAGTGCGTTTTTGCATTTGTATGTGTATTCAGTGGGTGGTAAGTTCTAGGACTAGGCGATATATTGAATATGCAAAATAAATTAAATAAATATGCCGTTTTACTGGGAAAAATTTTTAGACACTGTTTTAGCTAGGGATGGGTATTTAAACCCGTATTTAATCGATCCCAGGGCTAAATTATGAAAGACCGGAGTATCTACAAGCTCTGACATTAACGGTTCTTCTATTGGTACTGGAGAAATTAAGAAAACACATACATTTATTATTGCTATATATACACATTATCTTGCAAATTCTATCTAACCAGAGTCAACAGCTGTTTTTCTATACATTAATATTCAAACATTTGTCTATGATACATTTTTGCTGTTCGCAATTCAGAAGCGAGATCGTGCTCATGCGGAGGAGCTTCAGTATGCGTGACATGAAAACTTTTTTTAATCATGATAGAAGAGAGAACTAAACATTTAAACATCTGATTACACTTTAGGCCTGTGGCTGTGGCTGCTAATTAAATTTATTTCGATTTTGAAACAGCATTCCACGTTTGTTCCTCCCTAAAACCAAACTTAACATCAGAATCAGCTCAATCGGTGATTGTTGTAAAATGCCGTCTTTACTGTTGCTAAATTGCGGGACATGTTTGATAATAAAACGTTGAAAGCACAATCCGCACGAGAGACGCTGTTCCCCAGGCTGAAGCGTGTGTGTGTGTTTGTGTGTGCGCCTGCACGGAGCGCTCCAAAACGGACAAGCAAATTACACTTTGAGCTTTGGGCACATCGAAACGATCAAATACACACAAAATATGTCAAAATGGCCGGCTTGGAGAGTATTCACTTAAACACAGTTCGTCTTAAGTGGATGAGAACGGTTGGGAGAAAATCCGATGTGTGTCAATATATTGTCTTAAAGTGACAGACTGGCGCTTGGGCCATCAATGTTAATAAAAGAACAAAACGCAAAGAGAAAATCACTCACAGCTCTTAATCTGTATAATGTTATAGCTTTAATAAGCATCAATCTATCAATACATACAGTGAAAACTATGCAGTGTTCATTTACATTTGATTACTATTAGATTTATTTTGTAGGCTATTACTTACCTGAACAATAATGTTAGTGGACCTTCATGAAAAAAGCACTGTTTATTTCATTTCATTTGTATATTTGTTTTATTGAATTTGTCAAATTGTTGTACTTTGTTTTTTTGTTCATGTTCTTACTGTATCTTATAATATGTATAAAACGCTAAAAATGCCTGCACACTGGTGCATGTACAAATTGATGCTTTATATTAATTTCATTAAATATATTTTTTTACATTTCAGAGTATAAAGCAATGTTAATTCAGCTCATAATCTGTCATATATATACAGTGCTCAGCGTAAATGAGTACACCCCCTTTGAAAAGTACAATTTTAAACAATATCTCAATGAACACAAAAACCATTTCAAAAATGTTGACAAGAATAAGTTTAATATAACTTCTGTTTAACTTATAACATGAAAGTAAGGTTATAAAATAACTTAGATTACACATTTTTCAGTTTTACTCAATTTAGGGTGATGCAAAATGAGTACACCCCACAACCAAACCTACTAAATCTAGTACTTGTATGGACTCCATGATTTTAATGAAGCACCAAGTCTTCTAGGCATGGAATGAACAGTTGCGACATTTTGCCAGATCTATCTTTTTCCATTCTTCAAGAATGACCTCTTTTAGAGATGGATGCTGGATGGAGAGTGATGCTCAACTTGTCTCTTCTGAATTCCCCATAGGTGTTCGATTGGGTTCAGATTCAGGAGACATACTTGGCCACTGAATCACTTTCACCCTGTTCTTCTCAGAAAATCTAACAGTGGCCTTAGATGTGTGTTTAGGATCAATGTCATGTTGGAAAAAGTGCACGACGACAAGGGACGGAGTGATGGTGCATCTTCTCTTTCAGTATGAGCAGTACATTTGTGAATTCATGATGCCATCAATGGAATGCAGCTCCCGAACAGCAGCACTCATACAGCCCCACTTAAGGACACTGCACCACCATGTTTCACTGTAGGCACCATGCATTTTTCTTTGTATTCCTCCCTTGTGAGCCATACAGTTTTGAAGTAGGGTGCACGATATATCGTTTCAGCATCGATATCGCGATGTGCGCATCCGCAAATAGTCACATCGCAGGAGGTGCAATGTTTAGTAGGCTATACTTTTCGTTATATATTATCTGATTGTTTTCTTTGCTCACACACAGACACTGCATTACACCAGACGCGACAGCTGTACCAGAGATTCCATATTTAAATAAAATTTAATAGCAGAGCTACTGCAGATTTCAGTGCTGGAATTCCATTTATCCTTTGCTGAACTTCCGCGTTGTCGAGGAGACGCTGATCACGGTTGCTTAGCAACGACAGAAGCCACGAAGCGCAAGCTCCGAGCGCTTTGTAAAGAAGAGAAAAGGCACGCGCTGCTTTCCATGCAGCGTTTTCCATGCTTTTAGGCCATGATATGTGAACGGGCTATGGCCTGAAGTTTGTCTACACTGGACGCGACAACGCTCTACTGTTACTAATCATTTGAACTTTTGTGTCAGTTAGAGCGGGATTTAGACCGGGATTTAGAGCGGGAATTTGTCGCGCCGCGCATGCATCCAGTGTAGACTGACAGCATCACTTGATTATGGGTTCTACAGATTTGTGGCGTCGCGCGTTGTCAGGTGTCGACAAGGTAAGAGCCCACGCAGATGCTATGGTTATATTTTGTTTATTTTCTATGCTGAATTTACTCACCTATAAAATCACCCCAATCATTTGATTTTTTTTCCAAACAGAGATAATAAACATATGTTTTCTTTTTGTTTTTTCTTCATATCGCATTTATATTGCAGAAGAACCAAAATATCGCAATGTGATTTTTTTTCAATATCGTGCAGCCCTATTTGAAGCCATCAGTTCCAAAAACATTTATCTTGGTCTCATCAGTCCAGAATATAGAGTCCCAGTAGTCTTCATCTTTGTCAGCATGGGCCCTGGCAAACTCTAGGCGGGCTTTTTTGTGCCTGGGCTTTAGGAGAGGCTTCTTTCGTGGACGGAACCCATGCATTCCATTCCTCTGCAGTGTACGCCGTATTGTGTCACGGGAAATAGTCACCCCAGTTTGGCTTTCTACTTCTTTAGATAACTGCAGTGAACTTGCATGTCGATTTTCTTCAAGCCTCTCTCAGAAGACGCTCCTGATGAGTTGTTAACTTCCGTGGATGACTGGACGTCTCTGTGAGATGGTTGCAGTTCCATTTTTTTTAAATGTTTGTACCACTTTTGCTACAGTATTCTGACTGATAAGTAAAGCTTTGCTGATCTTCTTGTAGCCTTCACCTTTCTTGTGTAAAGAAAATTATTTTCTTTCTCAAGGTCTTGTCATTTCTCTTCCATGTGGTGCCATTGCTGACAGCATGAATGGGAAGGGGTTTTTCTTTAAGTAACACCCTTTTATAGTCAACTGTCTGCTGAACAATGAATAATTAGACTCACCTGTGGTTGAATTCTTGTTAAATTAGACATTGTAGTCTAAAATTTGCTTTGCTCCAGAGACTTTCAGTGGGGGTGTATCATTTTTGCATCACTCTAATTGAGTAAAACTGAAAATTTTATTCTCTAAGTTATTATTATTAACTTACTTTCATGTTATAATTTAAACAGATGTTATATAAAACTTAGTCTTGTCAACATTTTGGAAAATGTTTTTGTGTTCATTGAGATATGGTTTAAAATGTTACTTTTCAAGGGGGTGTACTTTATCGATTGGCCCGCACTGTATATTATAAATATATATATATATATACTATATAAATAACAAAAGTACTGATAAGAATACCGTTAAAGTACCGAATCGATAAACAGTATCGGTAAGAGTAGTAATACCGTTAAAACCTTAACGATACCCATCCCTAGTTTTAGCTGTATCACCCATCCCCACTGAGCACTAAAGAAATGTCAGAAATATTAGTTTTTTGTTGTTATATGCACCTCACAGATTCCTGGAATGCATTTTGCATATCAGCATGCAATCTAAGTCACAAAAGCCAGTGCTCTGCATGTGTGTTTGTCAGAACAATAAAGCTGTGAGGTTGCGTTTGTCTGATATGCCTGAATCAGAACCCAGCAATCAAGTCCCCTGAACAAGACTGCTGACACTCTACACACAAAACATTTACGTGCTGAACATTTAACGCACAACACAATGGCGTCCGCCAGCATGAGAAATGGGGAGGCTGAGTCATTTAGAGATCAGACGGGGAAAAATAAATGTTTTTTTTTACAAGATCAGCCTGAAGTTGTTTACTACAATTCATGATTGCCTTCCATCCCACTGATTCAAAAATATGAAACTGAGAGAAAAAAATAAGGTTAGACTTCCAAAGGTGGGCAGAAAATAGCTCCGACACATCTTCATTTAGCGTCACGCACAGTGTGGGACCTTTCTGACACGCTGTCAAACCTTAAAACAAGTCATAATGACAAACCTCAGCGAAATGTATTATGGTTTGTAGCAGCAATCATTGCAGAGGTGTTGTCACATAAAATATGCATGCCATCTGTATGAGACAAACCATGACATTTAAATTTAAAGTCTTGTATCTGACTTCAACTTGAAATAAGATCATATATACAGTATTGAGAAACTGAGTTAATGCACTTATTTTACTGTATTTTCAGAAGAGAATTTTAACAGGCTATTGTGACAAAAGAGGACAATAATGCTGTCGTTATTAAAACGTAGGATTAGTAACCAGAAGGATGTTGGTTCCATCCCTCAAAATATACTTGTTCATTGCATAAGAACAATGAAATTTGCTCTCACGCGTCAAACAAGTACAGTTAAGTTTCCAATGTATATGCACTGATCAATATTTATGTGTGAATATCAACTGATTCTTGATTAAAAGATACTTACAACCTGGCCCTTTTTAGAGAATCAAACACATACAACACAACCAATGTAATCCAACCGATTATCTTACAAATGTCTCTTATCGGTTGCTGTTATTAGTGAATCAAACACACACTGTACAGCACAAACAAAGTAGTCCATCCAAAACTTTATCAAATTACTCTTATGAGCTGCAAATCAAACACATAGGACAAAAAAAAATAGTCCAATTAATAATTAATTACAATGTAGTCAGATAATGAATGACTCTTATGAGCTAATTCCCTTTAGTGAATCAGATGTAAAAACCAGTGTAGTCCAAACAATAATATGACTCTTTAATGAGCTGCTCTTTTTAGTGAATAAAAAAAATACAGCAAAATTAGTGTAGTCTAACTGATTCCTCGTTTATTTATTTAATTATACATACAATACAGCTTACATAATACAGCTTACTAATACAAAGTTCTGTCATGAAGCACCAGATGGCGCAGGTTCTAATTCAATCTGATATAAGCACATCATCATTCACATGGCACAGCTGATTGGTTTCATTTCGCATCAGCAGCCAATAAGCTGCTGCTCAACATTCAAATACTCAGCTAGTGTTTACTGGCCCTGTCCCAAATGGAACACTTCATGTGCACTTGCGGTCTTACGGACTTACAATGGCCGCCGCGTGCGCGTGTCCGTTAAGTCCAGGAGACTGTAGGTTGTCCCATTCCTAATTTTAGGGTTCAGAAGTGTGCTCGCGAGCTTTCCCTCTGCGGCCGTTATGCGCCCTCGATCCGTTTGTTCATAGTTAAAGATTAGTATGTCTATAGCAAGTTTTGTCAGTAGCATCGTTGAAAAAAACATCGTTTTTTTACATCTATATATAGTTATGTTCATAATAATAGCAGTCCAACATAACTAACCAGATCAATCACTGTTTTTAGTAGAAATTATATTTCTACATGAAAAATATTTTACTAGTAGGTGTGGTAGGGTGATAGAAAACCAACAGACCCAACAGTCACGACATGCATGCTGTTGATTGTGTAATTGCATCATTAATTGAAAAGGGGGTGTTCAAAATAATAAGAGTGTGGAGTTCAATTAGAGAAGTAAATCATTCTGTGAAAAAACTGGGGTCAAACAAGTGGCCATTATTTAAGGACGAAGGCAACAAATGTTGTACTGTGCATTTCTCTCTGAAAATCTGAGTAAAAAAGGGTCATTCCAGATATTGTTCAGAAGAACATTGTACTTTGATGAAAAATTTGATTAGAGAGGGGAAAACATATAAAGAATTGCAGAAAATGATAGGATTCTCAGCTAAAATGATATCAAATGCTTTAAAATGGCAACCAAAACCAGAAAGACGTGGAAGAAAATGGAAAACTGCCATTAGAATGGATCAAAGAATAGCCAAAATGGAAAAGACTCATGTGCCAATGATCAGCTCCAGGGTGATCAAAGAAAGTCTAAAGTTACCTGTGAGTACTGTAACAATTAGAAGATGTGAAGCCAAGCTATCGGCAAAAAGCCCCCGGCAAAGTCCCATTGTTGAAAAAAGGAAGAGGTTACAATTTGCCAAAGAACACATTGATTGGCCTAAAGAGAAATGGTGCAATATTTTGTGGACTGATGAAGCAAGATTGTTCTTTTGGGGTCTAGGAGCAGCAGATGGATTGTCAGACGACCCCCAAACACTGAATTCAAGCCACAGTACACTGTGAAGAAAGTGAAGCATGGTGGCGCAAGCATCATGATATGGGGCTGTTTCTCATACATACTACTATTTATTGCATTCCAGGGATCATGGATCAGTTTGAGTACATTAAATTACTTTAAAAAGTTATATTACCTTATGCCGAAGAGGAAATTCCCTTGAAATTAGTGTTTCAACAAGACAACAACCCCAAACACACCAGTAAGCGAGCAGCATCTTGGTTCCAGACCAACACAATTCATGTTGTGGAGTGGCCAGCCCAATCTCCAGACCTTAATCCGATAGAAAACTTATGGGGTAACATCAAAAATGCTATTTCTGAGGCAAAACCAAGAAATGCAGAGGAATTGACCTAGCGGTAAGCCCTGCCCCCTTAGTTACTGTTGCTCCCTCGGACAAACAAACGGAGTTGCTCACTGTCTTACAATGATAGCTGCAGTGTGAAAAACTTGTCCCACAATGTTTTTGCACAATTCTGGACACAGAATGCCACCAATTGGGAATTACATTTTTAATGGAGGGATTGATAAAATATTTAAAAGTAACTCGAAGCGAGGGTTTACAGATCACAATGCAAGCGGGAGAAGTCTCATATTACGGTCGATCATCACGATCGCGGATGACAACATGCAGGATCAACACTGTTCATGTATCGCAGGGTACGGTTAAATTAATTTACATTTAACCAGTTTAATATGGAGAGGCAGTGAAATGTAGACCTTTGTTTATAGTTTTCGACACTATACCGTCAAAAAGCACCATCCTTCGGATGAGACGTTAAACCGAGGTCCTGACTCTCTGTGGTCATTAAAAAATCCCAAATTTCCCCATTGGCCTCTGATCATCATGGCCTCCTAATTATCCCCATACACCGATTGGCTTCATCACTCTGTCTCCTCTCCACCAGTAAGCTGCTGTGTGGTGAGCGTTCTGAAATGGTGAGCTCTGCGGTGAGCTGCCGTCGCATCATCCAGGTGGATGCTGCACATTGGTGGTGGTTGAAGAGATACCCCCCTTCTATGTAAAGCGTTTTGAGTACCCAGAAAAGCGCCATATGAATGTAACAAATTATTATTATTATTATTATGTGTTTTTGAACTACAAGACGCGAGAACAGTCCACTATTTAGGTTTGTACGTTAGCATGGACTCACTAACTTTAACGTTAGCTAGTTTTAGCCAGAGATACCATAAAGCGCAATATGACATTAACGTTCTGCTTGAGCAGATGAAAATTGTAACTTAATGAGTGTATGACAACCAGAAAATTAAATGTTTTGTCTTCATTTGTATTGGGGTTGAATACTTAGGAATATTTTGCTCTGTTTTGTTTGGATTCAGGAAATGTAATAAAATAAATTATATTGCCCATCCTCTCAGGATACCTGGAATCAGTATTACAAGTACCCCAGGCAAATATTTTTTCAATTTTTGAAGCATAAACCCCATAAAACCGATGCAAGCTTCGGATCTTCCAATGTTTCTCTATGGCGCTGAAACCTAAAGATGTCCGAGTTCCGCTCCCCGTGCAACTGATACTCGACTGCCATTGGCTAGTCTGCGTTCGATGAGGTCAATTCACCGATCATCGACCGGAGGTTACCGATAGGTCAATTCTGGTATGTAGTGCAATCGTCCTGGGCTGGAATACCTGTTCACAGGTTCCAGACTCCATGCAACATAGATGTGAAGCAGTTCTCAGAAACCGTGTCTATACAACTAAATATCAGTTCAGTCATTCACAAGAAAGCTAAATCTTAAAGCATTTTTTGTTTATGCAGTACATTTTTGACTTTATGAACTCTTTGAACTCTTTCTGTAATAAAAAATTGGCTAAGGTTTTCTTCATGTTTTGATTTATAATAGAATGTGAAGTGTTCCCAATGCATTTGTGTGTATTGATGTAAAAGTTATTATAATAGTTTTGAGCTTTAATCACTTTTTTTAAACACACTGCTATTATTTTGAACACAAATGTATAATCAAGACAAAATACCAGACTGCAAGAAATTACATTCATTCATTAATTTATCAATCACCCAATCAATCAAGCAATCAACCGATCAATCAATCAAATATTTATTTAACAAAAGTTTAATCTTTAGTTAACAGAACCATTTAGGAACTCGAATTGTTAAGAGGAACCAGAACCAGAAGTGGATTAACTAAATTCCTTACAATTTCCATCCCATCCCATCCAGCATGCATTTAGCATCAGAATTCCCTATTTATAATGTAACGTTTAAATTCAAATGTTAAAAAATAACGTCAATGCTTTCCCTCAAATCTTTAGTTTGATTTAATTATCTCTTATCCCAACTCATCCAAAGTGCTCACCGTGCCATGCATCTGCTAGAGGGGCTTTCTATCTGTATCTATTTTTCTTTCTCCTCCCATCCAACTTGCTTTCTCCCCCTCTCATCTGCCCTTTAATAACATCAGATCTGTTGTTTAACCATAAAACACGGAACACAAGTGTACACTGGGAGCAGACTGCTCTAATTAGTACATGCACACATATAAACATGGGCAGTGCATTCTGAGGCCAGACGCATTTAATTAATACACACATGCCAAGGCCTGCGTGTCTCCAGATCCCTAGCCCTCCTCAAAATACCACTGACAAAATATTTATCAATACAGACCTCCATGGCTTGCCATGGCCACGAATAATCAAATAAGAAAAAGCTTAGAGTAGATGCAGTTTGTTCCAGAACCATCACAGCAACACCAGAAGGTCTGGAGACTGAATAACATCAGAAAATGGAGGACACACCACTGGCAGTGACATTTACTGAGTCAGGAACTTTATTCCAGCTATCCTCTTATCTTTTATTAATTTCAATCCAACGCAGTTCTGTTGTACTCTTTGTTTTGATTCGCTTTAACTCAACTCAGTTTTCCTTGTCTCATTTATTGTTAAACTCATCTAACCTAAACTCAGTTATGTTCAGCTCTTAATTTGTCTTTGGTTCCATTCAGAATTTCTGTTCTCTTCTGTCTCTTAATTCAGTTCAACTTGCAGTACCTCAGCTCAATCCTGTTCATCTCATCTTTTGTTTTGAATTAAACTCTACTCTGTTCTATACATTTCCTTCTCAATTCTGTTCATTCCATGTCTTTGATTCAGACTTAACTAAATTCAGTTCTGTTGTACTCTTCATTTCTCAACTTTTTGTTTGATTCAATTTAAATCAACTCAGTTTTGTTTATCTCATCTCCTCACTGATTCATTTAAACTCAACTTACTTCAACTCAGTTCTGTTCATCATACATTTTTCTTTGATTCAGTTCATCTCGGCCCATTTCAGCAAATGTTTGTTCTCATATCAATTAATTTAAACTTAACTATGTTTATTTCACCTCTTTTCTTGTTTTTGATTCAAATCAACTTGGCTTAGTTAATTTCTGTTCTTATGTCTTAAATCAGCTCAACTTACTGTAACCCAGTTTTGTTCATCTCTTCTTGTCTTTGATTCAGCCAAACTCAGTTCTACTTATATCTTCTCTTGTCTTTGATTCAGTTAAATTTAAGTTTTTTTCTTTTCTTATCTTCTTTTGTTTTTATTTAAATTCAAATCAGCTCAGCTCTGCAAAGTTCTCCTCTCATCTTGATTCAGTTCAACTTAGATCAGTTCTGCTCATCTCTTCTCTTGTCTTTGAAATTAACACAACTCTGGTATGTTCATTTCGTGTCTCATCTTTAATTCAATTCAAGTTAACTCATGCCATTGTTATTTCGTGTCTCATCTCTTCTCTTCAATTGCTGTAGATTAAATTAAATTCAACTCAGTTTAACACTAATTCTATAACTTCAGTATCATCTCTCCAAATTAATTAAACTCAAACTCAAACCAATTCAAATAACAACTCAATTCTGTTGTGTCTCATCTCTCTTTGGCTCGTCTCTCTCCCCGTCCTCATCTTTTCAATTCAATTATTATAGATTAACTGGTCCTTAATTCAATTCAATTCAACTTTCTCTCGCGTGGGATCTTTGTCTTGCGGCTCTTTTCGTGAGTAGCTTCAGATAACCGAAGTGCCAGGCCATGCCGATTTGCTTTCTTCAAAAATGTACCCAGAGAAGTGACAAAGGGAAATTGATTAAAATGGAGACACAATTCAAAGTCAGCAAAGACAAAACAATTCTCCTGTCTTTTCAACATCAGGGATCTGGTTCCTCCCCACCCTACAGCCCATTGCCCCCCCCCCCCCCGACCATCGCCCTCTGTTCGCTTCGAGCTGCCTGGTCAAAGGAGGTTAAGTGGCTGCTTGCTGGGCCGGAACTTCCCCTGTGGCTAATGTGCTTTTGTGTTGCTGAGTGTTTTTTTCTCTGAGTATGTTATTTTTTTTCTCCTCAACCCTGAAATGATTAATACTTGGGAAACTCTGATCTTTCAATTCAATTAAATTAAATTAAATTAAATTCAACTTCTCTCATCTTTAGGTTTTCTGTTTCAAAAATTATATCACAAATCAAAGGGAGGTTTGTCAAACCCGAGAGGGTTTGGGTTTTCTCTGGGTTTTCTGTTTCAAGGGAGGTTTGTCAGGGTAAGTCAAGCCCATTTCTGAAGAGAGGTTACTTATACTCAGAGTCAGTTACAGTGGTAACTTACTCTGTGAACCTAACCTGGTCGAGAGCAGGTTTTCTTCGGTAAATCCGGAGTTCCTTTTGGTCTCCTCCTCCTTTGTAGGTGTTAGCGAAGTTTAAATACCTTATTCATTCAATCACACTGCAAAATTGATTTTTATTAGATATTTGTCTTATTTCAAGTACAAATATAAAAATAAAATCAAATGATATATTAACAATTGTCTATATTTAGTCTTGTTTCCTGGGGGATTTTCCTTTTAAGTGCATTTTACATAAAACTAAATTGTCCGCCATAGGGTAAGAAAAATAATCTTAATGCAAATGGAAACTTCCCCATTGGAAGATAATTTGCTAAATAATAAAAAATGCACTTTAAAACATCGGAGATGCAGAGCACATTATATGTCCGCTGTATGCAGTTTTTAAGGAAAGTGTATATCGCTCTCACGCTCATTCTGATAATTTTTTTATTGTGTGTGGTTGGATGTGTTGATGAAAAGCATATCTCCACCATCGCACCTTCTGAAAATGAAACTAATTACTTTATGGAATGGAAGAATGCCAGATGGAGGGGTAGTATGAGCCGTAACCACCACCACAGCTGTTAAATAAACAAATTATTCACAATTGTTTGGTCATCTTTATTGCCTAATACAAAAGTAAAAGTTATTCTTTTTACTTTTGGATTTTAGAATTCTTCCAATACTTGACCATCTCCTCTTCATCTGTCAGTGGTGCTGCTGCAGGTTCTCCCTCTGCCTTCTTGCTGTCAACATGTCAGTAGTTAATTTTATTTTATAATTATATTTTATTTAATTATGTGAAAAGAGTGTTAGACTATGTGGAAAAAGCTGCAGTGCATTTAAATAGACACTGATTTATATTTAAAGTCAAATGTTTGTAAAGTTATTTAGCCTATACCCATGAACCTTTCATGCTTAAAGCTTTACCTTGATTTAATTGTATTTTCATACTTCATTTGTAGCTGCTGCCACGTTCTTGTTTCTTTTTTCTGTCTTTTTCCTTTTTTTGTGGCCATGCATGGGATACCATTAAAATGAATATTAGTTCAATAATTTACAGTTTCCACCTCTGATATTATAACAGTTATTAAGTTATTGACAGTTATTAAGAACTCAGAGTTCTCAACATCTCAGAGTAAGTTAACTCTGAGTTCAAGTTTAAACTCAGAGTTGGTTGAACCTCCTTATTGAAACGGGCCCCTGGAGGTTTGTTCCACAAAAAAACTGTTATATTTAGACATGGCCTGACTGAACCTTGTAATCCTTCCAAAACAAACAATTGTTGCTACACCTGCATATCAGATCTGGGCAATTAGCTTATGCAATATTACTCTAAAATGAAGCCATGTGTTTAAGTGTTTGCACTTCAAAAGTGCTGAAAAGTCCTTATGTGGAGTGGCTTTCAAAGTAACTTTTAACAACAGTTGCTTCTTTGATCGAAAGATGATCATTTAAAATGTGGAAACTACTGGCCACTCATAGAGCTGCACAGAGTATGAGAAAAATAGTGGCATGCGATTAACTTGTTGGATAATGGGATAGACCTAGATTAATGTGTCAAATCAATTTCAATTATTTTTGAACAGATTCAAAGCCAGAAAATAATGACATATCTATTATGCCTCCTGATCAAAGAACACAGCTCCAGTTTCTCAAAGTGAACAGCAAAGCTTTTACTGAAGTGACAGTTTGTAAAATGCATTATTCAAAATAATTGCAATCAAATAGAAAGCTAAACAAAGGCAGACTTAATTGACCATTTATTTTGAAATTTACAGTATTACTTGAAATTGTAAAGCCTTGACCAAAAGTTTCTCGATCTCTCTCTCTGGATTTTTTTATGAAAAACCGAAGATCCTTAAGATCTCCACCTCTCTCCAAGCAACATCTTTTTGAGAAACACTGACGCTTGTGTTCTAATCATCAATGTCTCAGAAAGCGAGGAACAGAAAGACCAAGAGGGGGTTTGAGGGACATAAAAAGCTCCAATTGAATAAAGAGTCCAAATGCTTGAATTGATTGACTCAATCTGCCTCCCTGTGCTCACTTGCTCGCTCAACGCCTGCGTTACATGATGACAAAACTGGCATCTACACTGTCATATATCAAACAGTCTATTCATGCGGTGACACCTCCACTTTTAAAACAATTACCTCAACAAATGAGCACGCCATTCTGTCATTGAGTGCTATCATTAGGTCAGAGTGGGTGTGTTCCAATCAGAGTGATGGGGATTTGAAAAGAGAATTAGGACATTGCCGGGCAATGATTTATTTTCAAAGCAAGAGAGAAAGAGAGATAGAGAAACACAGAGAATAAGTTTGAAAAGAGACTGTTAATGCATTCAATTATCACAATTGTACTACTGGAAGCATTAGACAAACTTCTGAACTCCATCCTGTCATCTCGTCCCAAAGCAGTTGAAAAATGTGCCAAGTTAGAGCAGTTGGATATTGATAGAGCAGCATAATATGTTTGAATATAAAAGATAAAAGAAGCTTGTTTTGACTGACAATCATGTAAATATAAAGGACTCCAGAGGGCTGTAAGTGGTATGTCTAGATTTGGCTCCATATGCAAATACTTCAGATTTAAAAAGATATATTGTGACATTTATGTGCATACGTATTCAAATAATATATCCAATCCTCCACCCATCCATCCATTTTCCAAACTGCTTGTCATTTGTAGCATCGCAGGGATGCTGGAGCCTATTTCAGAATCTCAGACTGTAAACAGTAAAACACCCTGGATGAATGTATTCAAATAGATGGTAAATACGTCTGGCTTTCATAACCTATTGTTATATATTTTATAAGAGCTCATGTGCTGGTCTGTTTTTAGTACAGTGCATATCTTAGATCTAAAATGTTAGTGCAGGCATATTTTGCAAATGGAACAGTCATTGTGAGACCACTTTGGAACAAGTAATTTAATATTTGAAATAATGATGATGGAGTTATTTTTTCTTTTTCTTTTTTGCACAATGGGAGATCTTCAGCCCCTGCAAATAGGAGGCTTTTAATAACAACAAAAAAGAAAAAGAAAAACAGCTAATCTTTCCTGATACTACTTCAAATCCCATTTTAAATCAAGATGTTTTAACATTTTGTGTTGTAACAAAGCACATTTCTTGATGCGTTAACTAACATACTAAAGCACATAGTACAAAGAACTTGATTGTATTTTTAATTATACAAATTGCAATGGAAATTGCATTCATGTGTGTTTTATTTTAACAAAAATGCTTGTCAGTACATTCAACAATGCGGTTAAACTATTTCAAGCACACCACTGTATTTTCATAGAAGTGATTATAAAATTAGATGTCCATCTTAAGGTCAAATAAGCCCTGTAATGTTCATTTAATTGCTAATATATCAATTAATTGCAAATATCATGCCTGAAAACATTACAATTCACCCTGTATATTCTTTTTAAGTATATTATTTCATACATAATCTTTTTACTCTTACTTTTAAAGTATACTTCTTTTTCACAAGGGTCATCTTTATTTTTGACAAAATAAGCTACATTTATGATACATTTTTTATACATATTTTATTGCTAATTGACATGTTATATAAATGTAAGTTGATCCAGCAGTTTGGCATATTACAGTCATTCTAACAGATAGCGGCTGTACTTGTGTGCTGCATGAGGTCTTTACTACAATGACCGCTGGGTGAACTGAAATAAAGACTTGTATGGAACTCAACAGAAGGTGCATTCAACCCCAAAAATGCATTACTCTAAATATGACTGGCTACAAATGATCGCCCTGCTTCTTGTTTCTTTGCTTTGAACATAATTGAGCATAATTAATAATTTAACATAATTAATCAACCATAGCTGCAAGCAAAAATCCCAAAGTCCTGCAAATGATCAATAAGGTGTTGTGAAATTCAGGCACGTCTTTCTATTTGATGCAGCAGTGTGAACTAGCTGTGCAATTTCACAAGAATTAAACATAAAAAAGAGTCATAAATATTATAGAAAGGTTTTATCAGAAATATATCTACACTGAACTTTACTCTGAAAAATAAGGCATTCTATTAACCTGTTAGCCAGCACCCCCCATTTTGGGACTCACAGCTGAAAAAGACGTACCAAACTTAAAATTATATCAGTTGCTGACTTCAGTGTGCTACACACACAAAATGTTGGTGTCTTTGGAAAGAAGACCCTTTGGACTTAACTATCCATCATCCAGAGTTGATAATGCTCAAAGAGATAAAAGTATAGAGACAGAAGTGCCTTGAAAAAAAGTGTACACTGAATAAAAAATATATAATTATTTCAAATCGGAAGAAGATACCATGAAAAATTAGATTTTTCTGAGACCCCCCCCCCACCCCCACGTTTGAGGAAAAATATGTATTTACCAAATGTATTGAAGACTTCTACAAGCTATTCAACTATTTTAGTAATTATATATATCACTGTATGTTTTTCAATAATACAATTATTATAGACAGCATCTTAGACATCATATAAGTGATTTATTTGACCACTAAAAATACAATAAGTATAATTTGAGTAATAAAAAAAGAAAGAGAAAAACATTGCTTTTTATGTAGTACATCCTCACGTACATACTTTGATTGCCAGACATACACTGATATGGCCAAACATTTACACCGATTGGTTGTAATAGTCAGCAATCACACGCTGATGTGCGGTAATACAGATGATAATCATACAGATATGGGCCATATAGTCCATAACAGCCGATCGGCATTCATACTGCCCTCATTCAGTCAGAGTAATCACAGCTGATTATCATCCACACAGATGCTAATCATACAGATGCAGCCACATTCCCCACAAAACACACATACACATATATTAAAAATGTTGAAAAAAAAAAGGTTTATTTTTTGTCAAAAAGCCGATCGCTGAGTTCCGTCCCCATCAGATGACAGGTACGTCACAGCGTGAGAATTCAAATAAATAAAAAAAATCAGGTTTTTTTTTTGGGGGGGGGGGTCTCATTCTGTGTCTAACACCCATGTTTTTTTTTACAACCAAGACGCAGTTTTTTGAGCGTGAGTTATTTCATTACGGATACAAACAGTAACTCTCCCTGAAGAATGGAGATGTAAACAAAGGAATATCCGTCCATATAACAACATTATTGCTTCATTGGACTAAAGTGTATGATGGGATGTTGTTCTGTGGACCCTTACCTCTCGAACTAAACCGGGATTTACAGCAGTGGATGCGTTTGTGACTCAATATTACACGAAGCTGGTGTTTACTGCTTTTGTATTAAGGATGGTTTGATGTTACTGCTTACACAAATTTAGCAAATACATTCCTTATAAGCTTTCCATCGAAAAACAGTGATCTATCGTCAATGATTGAGGCTTAGACCTTCAGAATGATATATAGTTTGTCAAGATAAATTTTGTCCCGTTTCATTTAATCTATTTGTAAACAATGACATGTGCAAACAGAGAGCGTCCAGTGCGCCAGGACGGTGCAGGTTAACAAGCTTTAAAGAAACCAAAAAAAAAAGCAATATTTTCCATTTTGAAAAGTTTTTTTTTTTAATGTACACCACATTGCATATATACAGTATATATATATATATATGTGTGTGTGTGTGTGTGTGTGTGTGTGTGTGTGTGTGTGTGTGTGTGTGTGTGTGTGTGTATTTATTTGATCAAAAATATAGTAAAGACAGTAAAATAAAGACAATGTTAATATATTTCTCATTTTTTATTAATTATTATGATGGCAAATCAGAATTTTCAGTATCACATAATCATTCAGAAATCATTCTAATATGCTAATTGCATGTTCAGTTATTATCAGTTATTCTTGGTAATTATAAATAATTGTTCTTATCAATTTTGAAATCAGTTTTTGCTGCTTAATATTTATGTGGAAATCATGATACATTTTTATAAGGATTCTTTGATGAAGGACATTTTTAAATAGCATAATTAGTTTGAAATATAATTTTTTTGTAACATTATAATTTAATGCACAATAATTTAATACAAACTTTTTTCTTTAAAAAAACTAACCCCAAACTCTCTCATCACATTCACAATTTAAAATGTTAAAATAGAAAAGTTGCTGTTTTTACTGTTTTTTATCAAATAAATGCTGCCATGGTGAGCACAAGAGACTTCTTTCAAAAACAAAAACAAAAAAATCATACATTTCAGTTTCAATAAAGATTTTCAACATATCAGACACATGCTAAAAACTAATTTATAATTAATTATAAAAAAATATAATATTATAATAATTTACTATATATATAAAAAAATATATACTGTTTGTAAGGAGAGTGGACTCCTCAAGGCTCTGTAATGAGGGGGTCCTCTAAACATGTCTAAACAGGACCCCATGAATTTCAGTGATGTTACTACACACGTGCGCAAACAAACACAGCATCTGACAGACTGCAAGAAACTGGAATAGAAGGAGGGGCCGGGAGAGAAACTGAGGAGAGAAACTTGATCCTGACGCTCTGACGGTGAATCGTTTCTGCCGCAATTAAGGCAAATATAGGAACAGATAGATGAAGGTATGGACATTCTTATCCCTTCTGTCTTCACTTTATCTGACACTGACACTGTTAATTTCGTTATATAGAAAATAACATAATTTAAAAATAACACTAGTGTGTGATTTTTACAGTATTGATGATACCAAAGAGAACATAATAATGTCTGTTTTCAGACAGACAAGCAAACCACAGTACTTTTCCTATAAACTATAAAGCAACAATAGCATCAACAAACAAATAGAAGCCCAAGAAAGTTAAATAAATCCCATACCTAATTACAGCATAAAACAAATTACTGTCACTATCATAATAATGTTATTCATAAGTACTCACAATAGCAGCATCAGTTGTTTACCTGATTTTGCTTTGCGGAAAGAGACTGTCTCTACCATCTGCTGTGAAGAACAGATCAGGTGAGATGTAAATAACAGATTGCATTCTTGGATTATATGCTGGATAATTTAGCCTTGTGCACTTGAGCAAGTGAGAAAAATCTAACAGCACATGTGAAAATGTGTGTCCATAAGAAGAAGAGAATATATATATACTCACACACACACACACACACAGAAAGAAAGAAAGAAAGAAAGAAAGAAAGAAAGAAAGAAAGAAAGAAAGAAAGAAAGAAAGAAAGAAAGAAAGAAAGAAAGAAAGAAAGAAAGAAAGAAAGAAAGAAAGAAAGATGGGTGTGTGTGTGTGTGTGTGTGTGGTGTGTGTGTGTTTGTGGTGTGGTGTGGTGTGGTGGTGTGTGTGTGTGTGTGTTGTGTGTGTTGTGTGTGGTTGTGTGTGTTGTGTGGTGTGTGTGTGTGGTGTGTTGGTTGTGGTGTGTGTGTATGTGTGTGTGTGTACGTGAAACCGGTACAGGAATAGGGACTGTGTGTGTTAGAGAGAGAGAGAAAAAAGCCTATGTTCAGCAAATTTCTTGTGGCCACTGTTTGGCCCCGGGGCTGGAGGCGGATCTGAAACATTAGTGTTGGTTATTAGGATCATTTGGAAGGAAACAAGGGATTTCACCTTCTGTCAGAGATGCCCTTTGTGCAGCAGCGTGTGTGATTTTGGGAAAGGGACACATTCACACTTTAAATATTGTCAACAAAATGCCCTTTCTCATTCCAAAATATGCAATATATATGCTAATCTCAGTGACATTTTAGTATTGGTGTTGTGCATTAGTAATGTTGTAAAGACCAGACCCTGTAAGACCCAGACTCAATTCAGACTAGATCTTTATCCTTATTCTGACTCAAGATCCAGTTGAAATTCACCGAAAGTGTACTTCCAAAAGTAAAACCACAAGGCTCAGACATTTAAATCTACATGAATGTGTATGCGAGGACATGAATCAACAAGAACTGCATGGACATTTGCTTTGGTGTTGCTGTCCCTGAGTACCTTTGCCTAACGGCATAATATCTTGGCCATGATCTTGGTCATGAAAAAAAATTATTATAATAATAAAGCATAAACTTTGATTAATGCAGAATTTGGTTTTGGTTTAGAATTAGCTGTAAGAAACACATAAACACATAACAGATTAAACTTAAAACATTTGTTATACAAAACTTACTGGTGCATAACAAACTATCTGCATAGTTTAGGAAAAGATTAACAAATACATGGTCTTTAATCTGAATGTACATGGTGTGTTATTCAGCCAACTGTTTCACTGCTTGCCGCTTTAATATACGGATGTTATTCAGAGCCAAAATAGCAGATGGAAAAAGCAAAGCTAAGTTGAAAAATGATGCACAGTCACTATTTAATTTCTAATAGTCTTCCACATTCATCATGCAACCAATAAAAGATTTTTCAGCACACACTGAAATGCAATCATTCGAGTTGTTTTTCCTAATGGATAGGCATTTTTGTGGCCTTTTGGAAAGGTAATTTAATTATTTGTATCAACTACAATTAAAATACGAACATAGTTAATACATAATTTTATTCTTAAATAAGAACTGTTTTCATTGTGTTGTGCTAATTTCTTGTGTTGTGGCTTGTTTCCGTGGTGTTGTACTAATTTCATTGTGTTGTAACTTGTTTCCGCTGTATTGCAGGTTGTTTTCTTTGTGTTGTGCTAATTTCGCTGTGGCTTGTTTCCATTGTGTTTCTACATGTTTCGTTGTGTTGTGGCCTGTTTCCATTGAATTGTGCTAATTTCCTTGTGTTGTGGCTTGTTTCCGTTGTGTTGCTACTTGTTTTGTTGTGTTGTGGCTTGTTTCCGTTGTGTTGTACTAATTTCATTGTGTTGTGGCTTGTTTACATTGTGTTGTGCTAGTATCATTGTGTGTTGTGGCTTGTTTCTGTTGTCTTGTGCTAATTTTGGTAACGCTTTAGATTACAACCCGCAAAGAACTATGAAAGTATACTGAATTTACAGTGTACGATTTCTGTAACTGTAGTGTACCTATAAAGAACGTACGTGTAGGTATAAGGGAACGATATGTTACGTTTGGGTAATAAGGGGGTAACAACCAGATATGCAACCTGCAAAAAACTGCGTAAGTAAACTGAAGTTGAAACGTAACGTTTTTGTTATTATAGTGTAGGTAGGGGAATAATATGCTATGTTTGGGTGAATAATATGCAACATAAATGAGTGTCAACCTGTAAAATTACAAATCATTTATACTGTAAGTATTTTGAAACTAAGGGATACCTATTCTAATATTACGTGGTATGGCCTAAACAATAATCTTATGTTTAAAAGTGATTTAGAAAGACACTATTCTTTGCATAATTTAATACTGGTATTTTATTATAGGTATTTTTAACCATTCTATTATTAAAGGAAACATAATGATTACTGAACAACAAAACTGGACATCTAGTGAAATTAGTTTCTGCTATGATTTATAATTCACAAGTCAACTTACCTTATGAAAGCTTATTTGTCGATCTCAGCTGAATCACACCAGCAACTTCCCAACACCACTATCACCAAATAACTTTGCATGATATACCATCAATTTTCAATGCAGCTTAAAATAAGCTTACCTCTTTCCAGCTGTTCACAGAAAAAATGTATGATACAACATTTGTATTTCAGTGGATGTATACCGCAATGTTTCTTATAGAAAGAAAAAAAGGATTTAGTTTGGTCATTAAACAATTAAATTAAAACTAGTGCAATAGTTTTCTCTGTACTTACTGTGCAAATGTAGACTTGTTTTGTGTTTAAGCCCAACTTAAGTTCCTCCCTTATTCCATGTAGTTACAGGGTAAATACAACATTTGCGGGCTGTAAATTAAAGTGGTGCTTGTTCCCCCCTTATTCCATGTAGTTACAGGGTAAATAGCTACAACAAATTGCTCTAAAACGATTGTTTATACAGTAGGTCATACATTATATATCAGGTAATATATCAATAAACATGGTGACTGTTTTATTTAATTCAAATATTATTTGAAATTTGGGTTTTTAAATAAAAACCACACACAATATGACAACAGTTACAACACAGACAACAGATAATAAAAGATAAAAATGTATTACACCAGTTCAGAAAAAGCAAAGCAACTCCATACTTATACAGCTTATACAGTTAACGTGTTAGACCAAACATTTTTGAAAAGTTTAAGAACAAAATTAAGATTTTTTTTCAATTTGTTTATGTTTTTAACCCACTGACGAAGTTAAACTATTATGGCCAAACCATCACGTCAATAAACACACAGTAATAAACACTGAAAGTCAATAATAAACTATTATTATAGCGAACTGACAGGATTTTACCGTCTTTGATTTTACCGTAGGGCTGTAGTCAAGTCCACCTTTGGTCGAGTCCAAGACAAGTCCAAGTCCAAAGAGGTTCGAGTCCGAGTCAAGACCGAGTCCAAAGAGGTTCGAGTCCGAGTCAAGTCCAAGTCCAAATGAAGACGGTCAAAAACAGAGAAAAAGAAAAAAATAATCTCTTCAAAACCACATACTTAATTATTGATAATTGATGTGATACTAGAGACGGCATATCTTCTATTCTAATATAATAATTTTTGCATTATTGTATGTAATGATCTAAAAGCATGTGCAGCAACACTGTAGGATCAAATTAGGCTGTTTTATTTCTTCTCCTCTGAAGACCCAGCTTATGGAGTTTTGCCTCTGTAGTGGACATTCTATTAGTGTATTTCTCTGAGACCTCACATGTCACAGTTTATAAGCCTGGATGTCCTGCACAGAGCACATTTCAGGCTTTATAGAGATACTAAATGTTTTTTAAACCCTCTCCTATGTCTTTAAAGATGGCTATATTTAATTTAGTGAAAAAATTAGTACATTCTTATGGAAAATTGATTATATTCTGTAATGTCTTTTAAATCTGAATCATCTTTTCAGATTGTTTGCATAAAGCAACATCTCAGGAAAATGTTATGGGTTTTCAAATTCAAATATGACTTCAATGTAGAGACATCAAGACTAAAAGCATGTTTATTATGCATTTTGGGAGACAACAATTGAATAGGGAAAAAATAAATTATATATCAGTTTCCTTATGAAATATTATATATTATTATTAAATCTGGCCATGTATTACTCCCATTATGAAAAAATTATTTTTCAACAATTCTGTCCCAACAGCAACACATTAATAAGCAAATTAGATACAGTGTATAGGTACACTGTGCTTAATGGGAAACCAGTTTATGGAATTTTTACACACATATTGCATAAAACAAAATGGTATATCAAATAATTTTGTTTATACATTTTAAAACATAGTTGAAATCATCCTTAAACAAAGTTTAGTATAAAAAAATCCCTGAAACCTAAAAACAATTATTTGGTGATTTAAAAAAACTCCCATTGATTTTGCCGTTTTGATGTCTATTCATGCCATTTAATTTTAGTCCTTGTGTCCTCTACAGAGGACATATAATCAAATATGAAGAAAATAGAGAGTTTTTTTCAAAAATGAAATTTTTTATACATATATTATTTGTTTCTTATGGTCTAAACAATGTAATGACATGAAAACTTTTTTTAGGGGGGGGGGGGCGTCTCAGGAGGATATTTTTAGGTTTAGCAATTTTTCACTAATATTTGACCCAATTCTCGATTTTGTAAGATTTTTATCTAGTCAACTTGAAAATGTAACTACAACATGATTCAAGCAACTTTTTCTTTATTTAACCCCCCTCTAGTTAAAGAAAAGTATATTCTAAGTGCACCAACACCTGACGTTGTCTTCATGATGTAAATGTTAAACAAATCACTAAATATCTTTGCAGAAAAGATGAACTACAACTACATCTGTACAAACTTTATATTATGCATATTAGGCTATATGTTCTGAAATAAATACAAGACAAATGCTCCAAAAAACTCAAGTAATTCCAATTCAAAATGAACTGAAGGTATAACAGGTAGAGTGCTATTATTAACTATAAAGACTCTGTAAAACAATGAACAGCAGTTTTTAGCCTGTCACTGGGATGCAAACCTGAAATATCAGATATACAGTAGTAGCCTAGTTCTTCACAGGTTTGTATTTGATTACGCTGCTGTTCCGTTTGTTTTTTTTCTATGTAAGCATGGGACGAGTTTGACTGTTGCGCTCGTGTCTCTTCCAGCGTCCTCGTGCATGAAACGGCTTTCTAAAAACGCGGCACTCTAGTTATTAAAAGATGTTTAACTCACATCTTCTTGTATTTTTTAATATTCCACAGCCCGCATCAACACAAAAGCACATCCTGTGTGAATGGCACCTAGAAAGCATCACACGTGAGCGGTTAATCATGTGCACCGACATGCGGGTGGATTGTTCTTTTCTCTTTACTGTTATTATCAAAGTGTCTAATTCTAGCGTTTGGGTAATATTTTTCTATTCAAAATCGCGATTCCTCGATTTATAAAAAATATAATTGTGGCAAAACATTAAATTCAAATTAATCGAAACAATCTGATAAATCGCTCAGCCATTGGCCACAGTGTTTGCTTATTTTTTTACTTTATTTAAAATTTTTGTGTAATTTATTTTATTTACATCCAGTTGTATGCCGTGCCTCCGGGCTTAAGGAGGCACTCAGAGCCAGGCGCACACTCATATAACGCAGCTGTGCATTTAACAGGCGACCAATGACAATGCCCGTTCTTAGATGGAGTTAAACCAATGGCAATTACATTACCCATTTGCGGAACAAGCGAGCCAGATTAATGTTTTGTTTTGAAAGAGAAAAAAAAGCAGAATATTTCTGGACTCGGTCGAGACCAACTTTTGAACATTTGGCGAGTCCGATGACCAAGTCCGAGACAAGTCAGAGTCCAAATACCAACGAGTCCAAGACAAGTCCGAAACAGATAGAAAAACGTCTCGAGTAGTCCGGTCTCGAGCCCTATTTTACCGCTGTGATCCACGTCCTCAAGCACCATTTTGACTTACTTCAGTTCCTTGTTTTATTTGTGTTGTACTAATTTCATTGTGTTGTGTCTTGTTTACATTGTTTTGTGCTAATATCATTTTGTGTTGTGGCTTGTTTCCATTGTGTTGTGCTAATTCTGTTGTGTTTTGGCTTGTTTACATTGTGTTGTGACTTGTTATAGTTGTGTTGTACTAATTTCATTGTGTTGTAACTTGTTTCAATTGTGTGGCAGCTTGTTTCCATTGTGTTGTGCTAATTTCGTTTTAGCTTTTTTTCCATTGTGTTGTGACTTGTTTCCATTGTGTTGTGCTAATTTCTTGTGTTGTGCTAATTTCGTTTTAGCTTTTTTTCCATTGTGTTGTGGCTTGTTTACCTTGTGTTGTGCTAATTTCTTGTGTTATGCTAATTTCGTTTTAGCTTTTTTTCCGTTGTGTTATGACTTGTTTCCATTGTGTTCTGGCTTGTTTACATTGTGTTGTGCTAATATAATTGTGTGTCATGGCTTGTTTCTGTCGTGTTGAGCTAATTTCTTGTGTTGTGACTTGTTTCCATTGTGTTGTACTAATTTTGTTGTGTTGTGGCTTGTTTCCATTGTGTTGTGCTAATTTCATTGTGTTGTGGCTGGTTTCCTTTGTATTGTGATTTGTTTTCGTTGTGTTGTGGCTTGTTTCCATTGTGTTGTGCTCATTTTGTTGTGTTGTGGCTTCTTTATGTTGTGTTGAGCTAATTTCTTGTGTTGTGACTTGTTTCCATTGTGTTGGGCTAATTTTGTTGTGTTGTGGAGATTTTGTTGTGTCGTGTACTAATTAGCCACCATACATCACAAACTGGCCTTTTTTATTCCTTATCGGATTGGATTGATGTTTAGCTTTTAATTGTTAATATTTTACCATTTTAACCATAAATCACTGGTCAAGAAATGAGCAAGAATTGCAGAAATACAGATAAAATATTGCAGTACGGTATAGATTTTATCTTTGTTTTCTTTAAATGTTTAAGCTGTGTGGATAAACTTGCAAACAGCTTTTTACGGGAAGAAGAGTCAATGTTGTTTCACTCAATACTGATGACTTCAAACAGTTCATAAGTAGTTAAAAAATGTCTCTAATTTATAGTTGGAGTTTAATGTGAGACCAGAAATTCTCTATAAGGTTAAAATCTGGACTCTGACTATGCCAAAATACGAGCCTGATGTTTCTCAAGTCACTTCTTGGTTGCCTTTGCAATGTGGGCAGGGGTATATTCTTGTTAAAAAAGCAATCTGCTCCTCGATAACAACTGTTCAATTGTGGGAAGCAAGCCATTTTGCAATATTCTCCCATGCTTCAAATCATTAACTGACTTTTTACAGTGAAGCATCTCATCAGTATCAGCAGCTGAAAAGGCTCCTCACATCTTCATTTGTCCTTCACTGTGATAAAGATGCATTCATTGTTGTGTTTCTCAACATATCTTCAAAGACATTACTCTGGAAATTCACCATGAAACCAAAAACGTTATTCTATGCAACTTGCACTCTTCGCGTAAAGGGAGGACCAGCACTGCACGAGTCACTTTCATTGTGCATGGTGCTTTTTTGCATTTGAAGCTCATCATTGCAATTGTATGGAAAAGAGCAGCCAGTACATTTTACAAAATGTGTCCTATTTTTTTTACAGTAGACAGAGATTTGTACAGGTTTTGAATGACATGAGGGGATTAAACAGTGACAGAACGTTCATTTTTGGGGTGAACTTTCCCTTTAGCCTCCAGGCAAGTAAAGTTTCCAAAGGCTCGACCACACACTAGAAACAGCTGGCGCAGAACAACATTTGACAAGTTTTTGATGTTATGTCATGGGTTGGTTTTTCATTTATCATGCTATTTTTGTATCTAATGTGCCTTTAATTTTGCACCTTAAATAAGTGGTGACAATAACCCATTTGTTTGGGTTTCTATGGGAGTTATAAAATATATAACCCCACCAATATGCCATATTTAAATCATCTTACACTCAAAATACAATTGAAAATAGCAAACAAATTGCATTCAGTTTATAAGCAAGATAAGAAAGAAACTTCTTTGGGAATAATATCCATCAATGGCTTAAGCATGCTGAAGACCAAAAACCTTTTATAAAAATCAATTAGCAGAAGCGTCCTGATTAAAGACCTGTTATTTTTTTCCCACCCAAAGCTCTGAAACACTTCATGGTGTGTGCTCGATTTTCAGGAATCTAGCCGCTGTTGGGTAAATCTGTTGTAAATGTGCTGCTTGTTTTTAATTTGTCCCTGGTAAATGATGCTATGAGCAGGCAAAGGAAAAACTGCAGGCTGTAGAGCGGTATTCATGAGCTTCCTGTGCTTCAGGCTAGCTCATATCATAACCATTCACACAGCCAGAGATCTGTTCAGCTCTGTTCAATAGTTCTGGTTCAATCTTTCACTCCAAACCAGGAGGGAAAAGAAATATGTAAAGAGAGCAGCACACAAAATCTGAAGAAACTGACAGCCTGGATTAGATTTACCTGGGCCATCACAATTTAAAAGGCCAGTTCACGAAGAAATGAAAATTCTGTCATAATTTACTCATGTCATTCCAAACCATATGAATTTCTTTCTTTCTGGTACAGAAAGTCTCATGGTCTCATGCTTTTTGAGATTTACAGCTCTATCACAGAGCCTTGGTATTAAATGCACCTTTTGTGTTTCACGCAAAAAGTAAGTCATGCAGATTTGGAACAACATGACGGTGAGTAAATTAAGACAAAATTTGTATTTTTGGGTGAGCGAATCCTTCAACACGACGAAGATTGAAAGAGCAAAAAGCTGTAAAAGTGGGGCTAACTCTAGCATGAGTGTGGTGCGAGCGGGTGCGTTTTGGGATTGCTAAAAGCAAGTTGGACAGAAAAAGGTACACGGTGACCTTTAATTTCCATGGCAGTGGTGCGGTCACCGGTTTAAGCAAGTCATTATGGCAGTGATTAACTGCTGACAAACTTTCCAGAGAATAGCAGCATATGCAAATCATAATAACTTATCACCACAGAGACCAATTACACACCAAGATGATTTTGAAGCAAATTATCGAGGCACCTGCTGGGAGATTCCCTGCTGGGAGGACATTTTCAACCTGCACTGTAGAAAGTGACTTGTTGTACAAAGTGACTTAAGAGTTTGTAAAATCCAGCTGCATTCATTTGAATGTCAAGCCAATGGCCAATGTCAAACCAAACTTTTTTTTTTAAGATAACCTAATTATTAGTTATTATAAAATAAAAATAATTTTAGATTCAGAAAATTAAAAGGGTAACTAAAAAGTAACATCACTTTTAACAGTGCGCAAATTTTATATAAATGTATACAGTTTTATATACATATACAGTACTGTACTGTATTGTATATAAACAAGCACAGCAGAGGTAAAGAAAGGCTTTAGCATACTTTAAAAAAAGTATGTATTACACAAATAATATACTTTAAAAGAACATATTCAGACAGTCAGCTGCAGGTTAATTGTAATTAAACAAAAATGTGTCAGTTTATATTAAATGCAATTAGTTGAACTTAAGACAATAGAAGTAATTGCGAAGTCCTAACTTTACATTACATATATTTCGAAATTACTTATATTGTCTTGAAATATGGTTAAAGTGCACTGCCAAACTTACTGACAAGCATTTATGAATACAATATAACTATGCTGTTTCTGCTGAAACTTGAAAGCCATGTATGTAAATATATGTGAAGTTACACATGTGAAGAATTTGCTATTTGGTACGTTTAAAAGGATAATATTAAGTGTAATATTAAGTGTAATATTGAATAACACACTACAGGTGAAATTATAATCAATTTCTTTGCATGTGCTATAGTATGTTATAGTCAACATAACAAAATAAGTCAACTTTTTTAAAACATGACAAAACATTATTAAAACAGACATTAAAATAAATAATGCACTTTAAAGTATTTTTTTTTTTATTATTATTTTTAATTAAGTGCAAAGTGCAAAGAAACAATCATAAAAGTGTACTCTTTAAGTAAACTGAAGTTATTATTCCAAGTACAGTAAAATAAAAATACATGTTATGCATGTTGTACAATAAAGCACCCGTGTTTCACAAGAGAAATTGAAACATGAGCACTCTCCTCCAGATGTTCCAGAAAATACAGAAATGCCGCAAAAGCCTTTATTCCTTGACCTAGAAAACGCATGATATCTGGAATACACCTGTTCTCCTGCTTCCTTCCCCACCGCTTCAATATATTCAACTCCATCTGAAGCTGAATGTGCCTCATCACTTAGGGCAAGGGTCACCAAGTTCGGTCCTGGAGGGCCGGTGTCCCTGCAGAGTTTAGCTCCAACCCTAATTAAACACACCTGAAGCAGCTAATCAAGCTCTTACTATGTATACTTGAAACTTAGCAGGTGTGTTGAGGCAAGTGGAGCTAAACTCTGCAGGACACCGGCCCTCCAGGATCAAGTTTGATGACCCCTGACTTAGGGAATAACATGGGGGTGAATAAATAATGAAATAACTTTCATATTTGCGTGAACAATCCCTGTAACTACTATGAACTTTTCCTCTTCAATTTTTTTCTCTGTATCCTTCTGCTTAATCACTTTGTCTCTATCTTTACCAGTACAGCTGCATCACACACCTGTTCCTTTCACTGACACTATTGTAAATGTCACAGACCCTCCCATAAAATATCTTCCCGACAGCAGAGCCAAATCTGACAGTGGGCCTGGAGCCAGAATCATGCAGCAGCCCAGAATAGAACACACCTGCACTGCAGAGCTCAGCGAACAGTGGGGCACAGCACAGGTCTCTCACCTGTTCCCGGCAATTTCTGAAGCACAGATGTGTGCACATACATCTTAACCTTCCTGCTTTACTGCTCAATCTTCTCCAGTGAAGGGTTCAAACTGAAGATTGAAGGCTTCAGTGTAACCTATAGCACCTCCACATGTATTAAAGGTCATTTCCACTATTGTGTGTAAATGATTCTTAACTTACACTTTGAGTAAATGCCATTTCATCTTCAAATATAAGGTTGTGTGGCTCATAAAATAAAACATAAATAAACAAACCCCTTTTATGCACTTTGGCATTAGTAAAACTGCTTTACTGCTTGTAATTAAATAAATAAATAAAGTCCCAAAAATGACTCAAAAATAGTAAATAATCTGACCTTTGTTATGACAAGGCAAGGTAGGCTACTATTTATTTTTTGTTAAATCAAGATATGTGTATAATTACATAGAAGGTATAAAGAAAATATTACTTTTTACATAATGGCTACATGCATTAAATAAAAAAAATAAAAAAATTAAACTGGTAAATTTAAATTGTTCTTGAAAATGGTATAAACGTTTTTCAAAACAAAATGTAACCAACGTGAATACAAAGACTACATTTCTAAGACCTTGCCACATAAATAAATAAATAAATAATCTATAATGCACAATGCTAATTTAATTTCTCAGCCATACAACATATATTGAGTTATACTTTTTGGAATGTTTGGTTACAAAAGTTTTTTTAAACACATATTCAAACCAACTAGCACAGATACAGTCCTCCTTGTACTTGCTGCAGCCGTAAGAAAACTAAAAGAACATAAGCACACTCATTTTGGCAGTGGCTTTGCTAGTTTCAACCCTGAGGTTAAGTGCTGGAGTGAATCATTAAGACGTGTGCTAATGTTAGCAGGCTAATTTACTGCTTGGCTTGTTACAGTCGGTTTCCATCTGCACCTTTAACTCTGGCCAGGACTGTTGCTGTAGACCTTCCAGACATCAGTCACATATGCATCGCACCATAATCAAGCACATTCGTTCAGTTCACCAAGGAATGGTTACTTTGCATACTTCCATGGCTAAGAATGTGTGGAGGTGATATTTTCATATTTAAAGGTTAAGGAGATTCTACACCATCATTTCAGTTTTAAGGTTTTCAAAGTGTGAAGAAAATGTTAATAATCTAAATAAGCAGTTTTTTTCACTATAAGTAATCTTTTCTGGAATGGAAATGCTCCACGGATGTTAAATGTTCTACATAGAAACAATAATGAAGCTTTATTTTTAAGAGCGTAGTGCAGCAGTGCCCAAGCCTGTTTCAGGAGATCTACCTTGCTGCAAATTTCAGCTCCAAACCTGATCAAACACAACCTAGCAGGCTAATTAAGATCTTCAGGAGCACTTGATAATTACAGACAGGTGTGTTGGATAGTGTTGGAATTTAACTCAGCAGGTAGGTACTGTAGATCTGATTTCCAGAAGCAGGGCTGCATTCCAGTTTTTTTAATGCCTTTCCCTTGCTAACTTCCCTCCATCTCGTTGATTTAGATGTACGTCATTGATTATTTTGCATGAGTGCCCACTACTAGCAGAACCCATGCAATGGGCTGAATTTGAAGTATTCTTGTAGCTTCATAAAATTACAGTTGAACCACTGATGTCACATGGGCTATTTTAACAATGCCCTTACTACCTTTCTGGGCCTTGAACTTGTTAGTTGCGTTGCAGGGTCAGAAAGCTTAAGGATTTTATCAAAAATATCTTAATTTGTGTTCCGAAGATGAACGAACCCAGCAGGCACATAAGACGTTAATATTTAGTTAAATGTTGGTTGCGACATTGGGTGAACAATAAAATTTCAATGTTAATTTAATGTCCAATACCGACATGAGCTGACGTTGATATTTGTTGTTTTTAGAGTGTGTAACCAAAATCCGTAGTTAAGTCAACATAAAATTGTCATAAAATACTGATGTCAACCCTATTTTCATTCTCAATCAAAATGCAACATCTGTCCGACATCAACCCAATGTTATATTGACGTCCTGTGCCTGCTGGGAAGGTCTTGCGGGTTTGGAACAACACGCAGGTGAGTAATTAATAACATTATTTTTGGGTGAACTTAAGCCCAAAGTATACTTTTTACACGTACACGAGAGTCACCGTACAGTGCGCATGCATACTGTATGCGTACCACCCAAATTTTTGTAACCATGGGTACTTTGTATGCGCTGGTCGCAAATGCACATTTAATTTTATTTGCAGTAATCGGTTGTTTCACAAGGTGGCAACACTGTCCCAGGCCGTTGTTTCACAGTAGAAAATGAAAGAGCAACAACAAAATAGCAGAGACTGCAACAACAACAGAGGCTCACATTGAGATTATATGAGAATGCTTAGCTTTGGTTTAAAAGAGTTACAAAATATGTGTTACCAGTCACAACTTAGAGGAGCAAACACTGGACATGGATGAAGCTTTCACGAGCGCATGTGTTGACCGCACACATTTGCGCAAAACATCAAATGGAGTATACGTTGAAAGGCTACACATTCGACTGTACTCATACACTAATGCAAGGACTGGAATTGAGAACCGCTGGATTAGACCATCAAAACATTTTAGGCTGGTTTAACTTGTCATTTAGCAAAGAGAGGTCCTGAAATGGACCAATTTGAGCTGTTTAACCATATTACAAAACAGTAGCGATTCCTAGTTGTAGATATAATGCAGATTATGTTCGTAAGCTTTTTATTCAAATCCCTGAACACATGCAGACACACTTTTGGCAGAGGTCTAAGTACAGGACACACATACAGAATTTTGTATATACCCTGCTCACCTTATGACTTAAAATAAAATAAAAATGCTGAATGATCAACACATTTATAATTCATTATTTATTTAATTTATACAGAGGCCTTTCTTGTAGATTAATATTTGGCCATACAGATGAGCTGGGCCTTTTACAAAATATGACTCAAAATATGGTTAATCTCAAAATTATATCAAAAACCCTGAATGGGGGTTTATTTTGCAATAATGACACACTGACTATACATTATTTATTTGTAACATACCTTATATTCATAAAGAGTATACATTATACTGTATACTCACAGACATTGCTAGTAAATTTGAAAATATTTACAATGAAATGAAAAATCACATATTACATTAAATTAACTTTTAAAGGAGAACAATTTTGTAAATATTATATATTACTTATATTACACTATATTACTTATATCTACAATAAAACAGGTCTCTATTTATTTTTGTATTAATATTTTGAATTAGTTTTTGGTTTTATATATTTGCTTTCAATTTAGGCTTTTTTATTATGTTTGTTTGTTCATTTATTATTTTGGAATATGTATAATTTGTAGCATTTTTTATTTATTTCAGTTTTAGCTATTTTAGCATATCAAATTAAACTGATGAGAAATGTGAAATAAAAGTATAATATAATAAATATTATAATAAATAATAAAAATGTAAAAAATAATAAATACCATTACATTAAAATAAAAATAATTTTATCTTAGTTCATGTTTATTTTTTATTTAATGTAATAACCCAGACTATTGAGACCAGAAAGAAAGAGCTTGTGAACAAACTGAGGATTATTTGAGTTTTACAAATGTTGATGTATTTTTCTCGAGACTATTTAAGATTTATGGCCAAGTATACAAAATATTTAGCGACAGCTGTGTGCTTTTCAGAGAACAACCAAATATGTTCCTGCTTTCCTCAACTTTCTCTCCCTCACACACTCTTTTCATTCAGTAAATTAATAATTACTGCAGCATGCAGGCAGTATTGGCGAGGTTATTGCTAACTCAGTGTTATTTGCTGGCTGGGCTTGACTGATGATTCAGTGAAATTAGCTTTTTAGCTAAAGAACCTCTCAGGAACGCTGTGTGTGTGTGTGTGTGTGTGTGTGTGTGTGTGTGTGTGTGTGTGTGTGTGTGTGTGTGTGTGTGTGTGTGTGTGTGTGTGTGTGTGTGTGTGTGTGTGTGTGTGTGTGTGTGTGTGTGTGTGTGTGTGTGTGTGTGTGTGTGTGTGTGTGTGTGTGTGTGTGTGTGTGTCCCACTGAATGCATCTTCTGGCACTGCTGGAGCCAGAACAGCTGCATCAGAAAGAGAGAGGGGGGCTCTTTTGGCAGCCGGGGTTCTGGATAATCCCATCATCTGGCCGGTTCAAGCCCCGAGTGGCAGAGCAGGGAGTCTTCTTCAGGCTTATCTCTTTGTCCTTCCTTTTCTCTCATTCTTTCCATTGTGTCTGGCCAAACAGGTCACAAATATTTTTCTCGACTAAAACTGAAAGTGTCCTGTAGCACTGTAATTCTTGTAGTCATTATATATATATATATCATTATATATATATATATATATATATATATATATATATATATAATTGCAAGCCAGCACAGGAGCAATGTTATGCTTTAGGTACGTTTAGGTTTAAACCTGTTTTCTTTGAGTAACTATATAATATAATATATAATATATAATATAACATAATATAATATAATATACTATATAGTAATAAAATATAATATTACAAATTATTTGTATACTTAAGTTGCAATGATTATTGTAGGTAAAATACAGTTTGATTTTATTTATTTATTTACTTACCAAAAATCTATTTTAAATGAATACCTGTATAATATCATATAGCCAATATAATATCAAATATATAAAGTATTTGATTAAATTAAATATAAATACATGTATATAATATAATATACACAAATATAAAGTGTAGAAATTACAATGATTATTGTTATTTTGCTATTTTATAATACTAATTTTCAGCATTATGTAATAAATCAAGCAAAAAAAAGGTGGCACTGACTTTATATCACTTATGAAAATATATAATGTAATATAACACAATTGTATCATAAAAATTTAATTATTTATAAAATAAATAATAATAATATATATATATAATTATATATATATTATAATGAAGCTGCAATAATAGTAAGCAAAATAAACTTTAACTATATTAATTATTTATTTCTTAATAATTTATTATTTTATTTTATTAAACCAAGCACAATTGTACTTAAATATAAATATATAAAGTATGACAGCTGCCTGACAACTTTGTCTTCATGACACTTTTTTTTTTTAAATGGGGATGTCACTGAATCTGACTTACAGAATATTCATTGTCATATGTGAATGCTGGATGACTGAATGGGTGGATGTCAGAGCTGGATTTATGGCAGTGCTGATGTGGCTCAATAAGCATTAGCACTTCAGCAGTGTTCTGTTATTATCACACTCCTCCTCCTGGAATCCCCAGTCTGGACAAGAACCAGCAACAGAGCAACAGCAATAGAGTCACAGAGCCACAGAGCAGGTCACGAATGCATGACAGCGAGGAAAAACTGTTTCCATAAACAAAGACAGGCAATAAAAAATACTTTGACTCATTTGGTTTTCATTTTATTTCCTTTAATCCAAATCCAATTCACGCTTGCTACTTCAGTTCTGAATGAATGTTGTAAATCTGGATGATATTTAATTTTCCTTTTTCTTTTTTTTCTAAAATATTGAATTCAACACTAACACAAATGGCTTCTTCATTCTTAAAATGATGGTGATTCATCCAGATGCTCCTCTATAATTTAATTCTCCCAGAATTGCCTACCTGAGAATGTTCATAGATCGAATGGCAAGTAAACGCACTCAAAGCCTTTCAAGTGCCACACACACGCAGCTCAGAGCCCCTCAATTGAATTGTCACTGTGAGTGCAGCTCCTCTGTGGATTCTCCGTGTGGTGATCCCGTGTGGCCCTCAGGAGAGCTTGCAGCATTGTGTGTGTGACAAAGGCAGTTAGCAGAGCCGCTCAGCCCTCGCTGAAACAGGGAAAAGCTTTGGGATAAACTGCACTCTGACAGAATGTATCTGCTTTGTTAATGGGACAAGCAGGATCACGGGATGGAGAATGAAAGCGGCTCTATCTGTCTGTCATGGCCATTCAGCCTGGCCACGTACACACACACACACACACACACACACACACACACACTGATTTCCTCTGAGAAGTAGGCCGGGAGAGATAAAATGCGTTGAGGATTAGCTCACACACTTACCATATGTGATGAACATGATTTCGGTTATCGGTCTGTCTATTTGGATTGACTCTATAGAGTGAATAGTGACTGGACTGAATGATATAGCTGAATAAAATAGGTCTATATCCTGATATGTATCATCTGTTTGGTGATAGTTTCTTTTAATATTATTATTAATGTACTCCCTCCGAAATGGTTTAAAATTAAAGTATGAATCAAGCCAAGAATATTCAAAATGTGCAATAAATCAAAAATAAAAAACTGTAAAGATGTACATTATATAATGCTTTTCACTAAACTCAAAAATGAAGAATAGTTCATTATATTTTTAATCATGCACTAACATAACAATACAAGCCTTATTTGCCTCCATATATTTTTTATAAAACATTTTAAATGTGCTTGCTACTGTCATCTTTGGCTTGCTCAGTTGGGGTTATATAACAGATATATAACAGATAATAGATAATTAATATTCAGTCATATTATTGATTTAAATGCACAGACACTGAAACAAATATTGAGCTAAATAATGACACAATTGTCTTCTGTAGAGCTGCTTTATCGCTGAACTGAATTTGTTTCATAATTGATTACATTTGCAAAACTAAAACAGTTATTGAACTAAACTGAAACAACATTGAACTAAATTGAGCTAAATAAGGACACTATTGTCTTCTTGGTTTCACTGCAGTTCTAACTTGAAATGTCCATTGAGTGGCATTACAATTCTAATGTTCAGTGACGTTTTAAAATAACATACCATCTGCACTACACCTAAACCTACCCAATATAATAATTATGGCTTTATATATATATATATATATATATACTGACACCTAGTGGTGTGGATGAAGGTTTTCTGTGTAAAAAAATTTTTTGTAGTCAGTCATGGTTAAATTAAAAATATAATAATGTGTCCAATAGCAAAAGATAAATTAAATGAACCAAATAATATTGGGCGGTCATGTGACATCAAACAGTTTGTATAAGGCTAGGTTGAGGAGATACCCCCCTCACAATGTAGAGCGCTTTGAAAAGCAGAAAAGCGCTATATAAATGTAATGCAATTATTATTATTATTATCACATGGTACAGCTGATTGGTTTTATCCTATATCAGTAGCCAATGAGTTCACTGCTCAATATTCAAATAGCTGGCTTTTGTTTGCTGTAGCAGTTTGGCAGCGCACTTCAGAACAGCTGAAACCAACATCTAAGATAAGTGAATGCTCTTTTTATCAAATTTATTTTCAAGTAGTCTGCCTAATTGAATACAAAAATGAGCAACAATAAACAAGTTTAAACTAAGTGTAATGTTAGCAGTTTGCATCGTATGCAGCAGTGAAATATTGAGAATATTAGCAGCAGCATTTAGCATCTGGGTTTATACAGCTACAGCTGGAGCAAAGGCAGTAGAGCATGTAATTGCTCTGAGGACACGCTGATAGTAACGGACATGAAAACAGGTTAAACTAAATAAGTATTCTTGTATATGCATTTTAACTGAGGTTAACCATATACATCGGCGTAATGTCAATGTTCTCGCTTGTTATTTCTAAGGTCAATGTTTTCATTTTTGATGAGTGTGTGGTTGATTTCAGCTGGTTTCAGAAAGGTGAAGGCTACAAGAAGATCAGCAAAGCTTTACTTATCAGTCAGAATACTGTACCAGCAAAAGTGGTACAAATTTTAATATAGGCATTTAAAAAAGATGGAACTGTTATTTATTTGAAGCAACCATCTCACAGAGACGTCCAGGTCGTCCACGGAAGTTAAACACCATCGTCAGGAGCGTCTTTAAATAAAAAGAAAATCTGATGAGAAGGGTTGAAGAAAATCGACATTCCATTGCAAGTTCACTGCAGTTATCTATCTTTCGCCTTGGCTAAGGCTGGCCAAGTAGAAACCCAAACTGGGGTGACTATTTCCCGTGACACAATACGGCGTACACTGCATTTAACCCATCCAAGAGGAATGGACATGCGGCGCCTGGGGATGGGTGCCGTCCACAAAGAAGCCTCTCCTAAAGCCCAGGCACAAAAAACCTGCCTAGAGTTTGCCAGGACCTGACCCATGCTGCCCTGCACAAAGATGAAGACTACTGGGACTCTATACTCTGGAGTGCCCCCCCCCCCCCCTTAAACCTATAAAAAAATCTGAGACCAAGATACCAATGTTTTTACTAAACATTATAAAAAAAAAGGAACTGATGGCTTCAACTGTCTCTCTGTGCTCAACTGTATGGCGTCGCAAAGGTGAGGAATACAAATTATACAGAAAAATGCATGGTGCCTACAGTGAAAACATGGTGGTGGCAGTGTACCTTATGTGGGGCTGCATGAGTGCTGCTGGTGTCGGGGAGCTGCATTTCATTGATGGCATCATGAATTCACAAATGTACTGCTCTATACTGAAAGAGAAGATGCTACCATCACTCCGTGCCCTTGGTCGTCGTGCACTTTTCCAACATGACAATGATCCTAAACACACATCTAAGGCCACTGTTGGATTTCTGAAGAAGAACAGGCTGGTGAAAGTGATTCAGTGGCCAAGTATGTCTCCTGATCTGAACCCAATCGAACACCTATGGGGAATTCTGAAGAGACAAGTTGAGCATCACTCTCCATCCAGCATCAATCTCTAAAAGAGGTCATTCTTGAAGAATGGAAAAAAGATAGATCTGGCAAAATGTCGCCAACTTGTTCATTCCATGCCTAGAAGACTTGGTGCTGTCATTAAAAATCATGGAGGCCATACAAAGTACTAGATTTAGTAGTTTTTGTTGTGGGGTGTACTCATTTTTGCATCACCCTAATTTGAGTAAAACTGAAAAATGTGTAATCTAAGTTATATTATTAACCTTACTTTCATGTTATAAGTTAAACAGATGTTATATTAAACTTAGTCTTGTCAACATTTTGGAAATGGTTTTTGTGTTCATTGAGATATTGTTTAAAATTTTACTTTTCAAAGGGGGTGTACTCATTTACGCTGAGCACTGTATGTACTTAAGTGGGTCGGAAAAAAAACACTAAAAATTTTGCTAATTGCATTTAATATAAATGTAAATTATATTACATTTTAATTTAGTTTTACATTTACATTTATAATTGCGTATCCAAAAACATTACATATTCTTTAAAAGTATTATCTCCATAATAAGTATTCTTTTTTTAAACAAAGTATATGTCTACTTCTTTTCCACAAGATGACTTTAATTGCAAATCTACTTTTTATCACTTTGTGTGCTCCCAGGTAATCAAATCTACGACAATGGCATTGTTAGTGCAATAGTTTTTAAGGTACAGTAACACACACAGTACACATGGCCCATCAGCAGCTGAGATGTTTTAAGGGTTTGGTGGTCTTTCCCTCTGCTGTTGGTGCAGGAGGAGCACAGGTGTAACTTAGAGCTGTGAAAACAGGTGAGAATAAAGGTGTCACCTTCCAAGACATCCTCAGTTTAAGGTGCCATCCAACAAAGGAGCATGAAGCTACAAATCATCAAGCGATGTGCGAAGCTTGTTTCTCACATCCTACAGAACCTCAGTGATACCACAACATCAGGCAGCACTGAGCTTTCACACCGAAAATAAAAGAACCATCCCATTCAAAACATTTAGAAACGCAAATCCATATTGGACATAATTTAAGATCAACTAAATTTGAGATAAACAAACTCTGAACATTACAACACATGTAACTAAAGTGCCAACAAAAAAACACAACTGCAGTTTATTCACCCTGCACTACATGCTGGGAAACCAAATGGCATAGAGACAACAGAATCCAAGCTGTGGAAAAGAGTTGTTTCCGCAACAACGCCAAGCATCTGTGAATCCGCGTTCATGTCAGCGGACGGGTGAGTAATTTTCACCACAGGTCACTGATTTGATCATACAGCACAGAGACACAAACACACTGAGATACTGCACACTTTCACACATCCACACCAGAAGAGGACAGGACAGAAACAACAGGATGTTGAATTTCTGAAAATGATAGAAATGCTAAATACTGGTAATAATAAATTACGCAAAAAGCAAATAACCCTAAAACAAACTTTGGCCATAACATTAACCCTACAATAAGTATATAGCATAGTTCATTAATATTACTCAGTAATTATTTGTATAAATAGTATGTAACAGTATAAAAATAATGTGTAGGCCTACCACAAATTACAGCATCTGTGAAATTAAGTGTTCGTTCACCATGGAATTAAAGATAACTTACACATAGAACAGAATTTGTTATATTTAAAAGTGTAAAATGATAAAATCCAGCACTACTGATCTGTGACTGTGACATTTTTTTTAAAATAAACAGCTGACAAAAACATCACCTTAATCTATATGACTGTAGTGAAGTAAAACAACTGTTTGTAATAAACAAAACCATCATTATGACTTTTCTAACTTCAGATTGTTGCTTCCAGCTAAAATAAAAGTCCTCTATCTATAATATTGCTTTTTCTATTGGAAAAGTATTTTTCACTTGAGAAGCGTTATCATGGATTATGGACTCATATTTTGGCCAGAAGTGATGGTATTTTGTTTATTACAAACACAGATTTTTGCCTCATCATTTCATTCATTGATGGACTGGAGTGATGTGGATTACTGTTAAGTTTTTCAGCTGTTTGGACTCTCATTCTGACGGCACCCATTCACTGCAGAGCATCCATTGGAGAGCAAGTGATGTAATGCAATATTTCTCCCAAATCTCATGCAATGAAGAAACAAACTCATATACATTTTGGCTGGCCTGAGGGTATATCAAATTTTAATTTAACTTGTTTGCTTTAATAAATCTTGTTTTCTTACAAAAAAAAAAGAATGTGAATTTTATCTGAATTTTGTATGACCCTGGTAACAACAGAGCATCACTGCAGCAATCTGTGATCCTTTAGTACTAATGCATCAATTAATCAAAGCACAGAATGGCTGTACATTTGTATTCTTTTCATTCTTATTTTGGCAATGTGAGAACAGAGTGGAACATGGAGAATCACAGACAAGCAAAAAAAAAAAAAAACACTGCATTGTGCCAGCTCAACCTGATACAACCTCAAAAGCCTGCTGAGACAAAAGCAGAGAAAGATTTAAAAACAGGAGAGAAAATAGAATATCACAAGAGCATGTGTGCAGAAAGAGCACGGAGGGAAAAGCACAGTACTAAACTGAAAAGTTTGCAAACAAAAAGCTGTATGTGTGTCTGCAAAAAGTAACACCAAATCACAGCATTCACAAGAGAGCAAAAGTGCAGACAGATGTGCAGAACTATCCATTATAGAAAATCTGCCATCCTGCACATCCATTTTAAAACTCTGCAGAAATCTTGTCACAAAAGGGACTGTCTACCCAAGCCATAGAGGATGGTGGGAGTATTCAAGAAACGTGGAGATTTCTCATAATTATAATTTTATAACACAATGTGCCATTATGCAGAACCTGATTTTACCAAGTGCGACATGTTCCTGGATCAACATCTTTGTTGACCCTGGAACAACATTGTTATTAACCAATCAGATTTGAAGAACAAGTTTATAATTTTTTAAGTTTAGGCTTACAATCAGTGTTTGGTGCTTGTACATCAGTGTCATTCATCTATAATTTCCTCTGATTTTAGGGATTACTCATGGGTATGGTTAGGTTTAGGTGTAGGGAAATGGTCAAGATTACATTTTTGGATTAAAATGTTGTTCAAGGGTCAACAATATATGTTGACCCAGGAACACATCTAACTCAGCAAAATCAGGCCGTGCGTGACATTATATCTCACAACTTTTTATTTCACAATATTACAATATGAGTTCCCACATAATAATTTTTGTTAAATATAATAATAATAATAAATATTTTTTATTTATTTTGTTCTTAGAACTATAAAATGTTGGATAAAATGTTGATTTTGTGAAATTTTGCTGTAATTTAAAATAGTTGAATAAATTATGTTTATAGACATTGTTTCATTCTACTTTTTATATCATTTGAGTTATGTTTAAATATTTCACTGAGTTACATACTGGGGTTATTTGTATTAGTTTTTGTGACCAATGAACTACATTCATTTGACCCAAATAATGTCTATAACATTAAACAAATATTTTTGCTTGTGCATATTACAACATCCATGATGTCACCAAATGTATTTATTTATTTGTTTATTTATTTTAATTTGACTTAATTACATTTTTCTACATATAACCCTTGTGGTGGTTCCATTCAATGTAATACTAAAATATTTACAAGCAATTTTCAAAAAGGTGGTCATTTTTAACACCAAATGATCTAAAGGATTTCCAGCACAGCTCAAGAGTAAATAACTGTTCATAAGTCTCTTTAGAAAACCAAAAAATGGGTCTTGTATGGCAGGGGTGTCCAATCCCATTCCTGGAGGGACCGTTTAGATCCAATTCTAATTTAACAGACCCCAACCAGCTAATCAAGCTCTTCAGGATCACTAGAAACTTTCAAGCAGGCGTGCTGGAGCTGAAAGTGTCCCTCCAGGAGCAGGATTGAACACCCCTGTTGTACGGCATCACTGTGAAACCCCCTTTTGGAACCTTTATTTTTAAGAGCGTAATCCACTTCATCATTGTGCTACGGTCTGCAGTGAGGACTTATAGGTTTCCCCGCTGCTGCAGAAATCACATGCTTCAGATTTAACAAGCACTCTTAAAATGTTATTTTGTAGAATTACTTTTTCACTTTTTGACAAGCGGGGGCCGACAGCTAAACCTCACGAGAGAAGAACATGGCAGTCACCGAATTCTTTTTAATGTAGCTTTTATGTTGTGAGCATTTCCTGGACGGCTGGCTGAATAGATCTCTCTCTGAGGGGTCGGACTCACCTCTTTTACTCGGTGCAGCTTTAATCAATAAAACTGACAGCGACTCTGAGCTGGGTTTTACCGGCGACCACCCGTTCGCAGACCCCCTCCTGCGATCGCTCTAACTGTTTGTAAGTGCATTTGGGACAGCCAGTGCAAATGAGAGAGGAAGAAAGAGTGTGTGGGGGCACTTTAATGCACCGGTAAATATTTCCACAGCAGGAGTCCCGGTCTCAACGCAGACGCTTATTATGGAGAAAAGCACTACTCTCCTGGGCAGCATCAAAAAAACATATCAGTCCTATACAGTGAGAGAAGAGTACAGAAATATCACATTCCTCCACAGTATAGATCTAAAATTCATCATAGTTAATTTAATTTCTGAATGATCTGTGTCTGTTGTCTTTTCAGCAGTTAAACGTGTAAACTGACTCAAGTTTTTGTCTCCTGACTCTAGATCTTCACATAAAACTTGTATGTTTTTCAGAACATAAGTGTTATAAAAAATTCACCCATTTGCTTCAAATATTAATTCAAATGTGTTTTATGAGAGTATACTTGCCCAAGTACTGTAGAGAATAGAAAGCTACACCACCAACATTTGCGTACAAAAATGAGAACACACTTATTTTTTCTACTTTTACACACATACTAAAACATCCATGTAGAGAGGAACAGATCATCTGACATGTATAGCAACGAATAGTTTGTTTTGTGTATTTTGTGAGTAATTGTGAAACCACTGTGGAAGAAACAAAATGGTGCTGATTTTTTCACAAACCATAACAATTTTGAAGATACACAACTTTCATGCAAACCCATATACAATCAGAAACAGAAGTAAAAATTACTTGACCGCTAAGCTTCTGATCTTTTTATTCTTATTTAAAATCTAGCCTACAAGTTGCAAAGTCTGAGTTAGAATCAAATACACTGTTTTAATGCACTATTAGTTACTTTGCAAAATAATAAATACAAATCTAGCAAATGCATACATGTAAAGTTTCAAAGATCAACAGATCAAATTGATATTCTTGGTATAGCAGTATTTTTTTTTCAGGCACATTCTGAGTCTGGTTTTGGACACCGATATTTCTTTATATACTTTTTATAATCAAGATAAAGACTAATTTAATGTGAACCAGGATATATTTATCTCTGTGAAGTGAAAGAGAAAAGACTTCTGACTACTAGGGCTAAACAGCAATCAATATTCACTACGATAAAGTCAAGCTGTTTATCCTGATGCACTGGAAAGCTCTTTACTGATAGAAATGTCTGAGGCTGAAATAACTTTAATGGAATAGTTCATCCAAAAATGATATAACAAAATATGACCAACAAGATACCATGGCCACAAATTAAGAATTTGCCACCAAAGCGTATTAATTAGTCCCTGGGTTTATGTAAATCAAGGCCGCATTTTACTAATTTGTTAGTACAACCACGATTTACAGTAATTAAATTAAGGGAATAAATTATTGCAGCGTGGCCATGATTTAACTTAAACAAGGGAACAAATAAGTATAACGTGGCTACAGTTGAACTAAATGATTTAATTTGAGGCCACAATATTAACACAAAAACAACCTGGTCTCATAAAAATATGTACCTCTGTGTACTTTTTGTGCGACACCGTTTTTACGTACCTAACTGCACATTTCGCACCAGTTTTAAAGAGAAATGTCCACTGAGTGGCACTAAAACTCAGGTTCAATACGTAAACCCTGGCACGTTTTTATTATTTTGACATAGGTACGTATTGATGTGTTTTTATTACTTCGGTTCAGAATTCAAATATCTGGGGACTGTCACTAAAAGTTTATGTTCTATCATGTTGGAATCATGCCCTACACCAAACCCAACACTAAACCTACCCGTGTCAGTCCTCTGTGTGTCCATATTTGGTTTGTTTCCTGTCCTTGTTTAATGTGATTATTAGTTAATTCTCGTCCAGCTGTGTTTGTCTCGTTATGTGTTAATTACCCTGTGTATATTAGTCCTGTCTTTTGAGTTTGATTTCGTCTGGTCTACTTGTTATTCCCGGTGTATCCTGTCTGTGAGTCCTGCCTTTCCCTGTCATGTCCTGCCTTGATGTCCTTATTAAATATTATTTTGAGTTTATATCCTCGTCCGCGTGTTCCTGTTCCTCCCTCGTGTGTGCACCATGACAGAAGACCAGACCATAACCGTAAGCGGCGCCCATTCACCCCGTTTTGTTTTCCGTTTTGAAAAGTTTTTAATTTTGTTCCTGTCTGTTTGTCCCGTGGCATGGAAGTCGCCGCTCGTTAATCCCGCCATAGCCCACTGCAAGACGGCGTGGGAGATCGGCAGGATCGCCGCGAGTGCCGCGAGTCCACTGACCACGAGCCCTCTTGCCCGCAGATCGCAGAAGATATCCGCCGCCGGCGGTGGCTCTCCCAAGCCTGCCAGCGAGCTGCCTAGTTCCCGGGTTGCCGCTCCCCCAGAAGCGCCATTCGCGGGAGATCACGCCACCGGATCGCCGCTGACTCAATGCCCACCGGATTGCCGCTGACTCAAGCCCGCCGGATTGCCGCTGACTCAAGCCCATGGATCGGCGCTGACTCATGCCCGCTGGCCGCCGCAATCCCTAGCCCCGTGGATTGAGTCCACATGTCACGGCCAGGAGTGCCGTGTGTCTGTCTTGTTGTGCCCACAGGAACATTTTAAATTACCATGTCTTGTCTTGTCCATGGAGACTCATCTGGGGCAGGCGGCTCCTCGTGTTGTGGCCATGGAGGCCATTTTAGCCACCTGCCCCCTTGTTGCTGAAGTGGAGGCAGTCGCTGAGGGACCTTGTGAGGGCTCCTGACTCCTGGTCATGCCCAGTAGAAGCCTCAGCATCCGAGCCAGCCCTGGAGGGCTTCTGGTTCCTGTGGGATGTCCTGTCTTGTCTGTCTGGCCCGTGTGGGATGTCCTGTCTTGTCTGTCTGGCCCGTGTGGGATGTCCTGTCTGTCTGGCCCTGGTGTTATGTCCTGTCTTGTCTGTCTGGCCCTGGAGGGCTTTTCTGTCGTGTTCTGTCCTGTCCTGTCTGTCTGGCCCTGGAGGGCTGTCCTGTCATGTTTTGTACTGTCCTGTCTGTTTAGCCCCGGAGGGCTCCTGATACCCCCTCACTTCCCCAGGGAATTTTTTTTTTTTGGGGGGGGGGGGGGGGGTAGTAAGGGTTCCGGCTGTAGGGGCCGGGCCAAGGGGGCCGAGGCCAAGGGCCCCGAAGACCATCTGCCATGGCCTCCAGAGCTCCCAGCTCCACCATGGCCATCAGAGCTCCCTGCACCGCCGTGGCTTCCAGAGCTCCCAGCTCCGCCATGGTCCCTGTCTGTCTGTTCTGCTCTGGAGGTCCCCGTCCTGCGTTCCTGTCTGTGTCTGTCCTGAGGGGCCTCCAGAGCGCCCACCCCCCCTCCTGATGGAACTGTTAAGGCTCGGGACGAGCCTTTCGGGAGGGGGGAGTTATGTCAGTCCTCTGTCGTGTGTGTCCATATTTGGTTTGTTTCCTGTCCTTGTTTAATGTGATTATTAGTTAATTCTCGTCCAGCTGTGTTTGTCTCGTTATGTGTTAATTACCCTGTGTATATTAGTCCTGTCTTTTGAGTTTGATTTCGTCTGGTCTACTTGCTATTCCCGGTGTATCCTGTCTGTGAGTCCTGCCTTGATGTCCTTATTAAATATTATTTTGAGTTTATATCCTTGTCCGCGTGTTCCTGTTCCTCACTCGTGTGTGCACCGTGACAACCCGATAGTGTTAAAAAATGCTAAACTGATATAAAACGTATTTGTTGATGCAACCGTGCCATTTCAACTTCCTTATATGCAGACTTGAACTGCTTTGTCGAACCGTGATTAAACGGGAGTTGAACCGGAGATCCCCGCCTCCTAATTCTGTCTCCGTACTCCGTGAGCTACCGAACAAACTTACCGTCTATGAAAACCCATAGATATGAAGCTGGATGTCTGATGTTAACGTTCAAAAGCATCAGTTTTCAATTTCCCCCATATATTAATATTGTTTTGATGTCATAACATGATATTATTCAAGTAATTGTGCAAAAAATTACACTTTTTTTAAACAAAACTCTGTAAATTAGTGTGAAATGAATAAAAGGCATCAGAGCTTTACTGCCTCTAGAGTTAATTTATTTTGGAAACTGCTGTGATATATCCTTATTGATATGTATTTCACGTCTTGCTAAAATGTGCACCGACATAAATGCCATGAGACCAGGTAGAAAAAAATATATATTATGGCCACAAATTAAGAATTTTGAACTTTCTATTTAGTTCAAAGAATGGATTGGTACAACATGGCCTAAAAGGGGGGACGGACGCATGGTTTAACTAAAATAAGGCAACTAATTAATAAAACATGGGCAAAAACATTATAAACTGTGGAAACAAATTGTTAATTTGAGGCCATGACAACTACGTTTTTTTTTCTGTGTGTCATTTGCAGGACTCCATAAGCCAATGGTGAGGCAAGTATATGTCAACAACTTCAGAGTAGGCACTGAGCTTTTTTTTCTATTTCGAAAACAGTAGCTTTTCATTCCTATTCATTGTACGCTGTGTTTTTTTATTATTCCTCAGGACACGTTCTGTGTGAACGGCCCCCAGTGGATTAAAAACGACATGAGGCTTAGTAAATAATGGCAGAATTTTAATTTATGAGTGAGCTACTCCTTTAAAATTTCATAAAAGGAGCGGCAGAGGAAGAGGACGTCATAGACGCTGTCTTGATTAACGTGAACACAGCCGTCGCTCCTAACCCAACCTAACCTAATCTAATCCATCGCATGCCCTCAACATGCTCCCCCATTAAAACCCCTCCACCTCACTCCCACCATAATTACAGCCTTTAAATGTCACATATACACTCTCTCAGAGGCTTTTATTAGACAGAGAGAGAAAACCGCAGGATGCGTGAGAGGTGGAAGCGGAGGATAGAACGGCAAACTACAACATCACACTATCCCGACAGCTGATCTTTCGCAGGGTCTCGCTCTGTTGTAATGAGGATTCAGAGAGCAGGTCTGGCCTAGTAATAAGGAAGCTACAGACAAAGGTTAATGAGGAGGGACCTGAGTTTGCTTGTTCTCTTTCACACTCTAATTGAGATCTGCCTCTGTCTAAAGCTCATGATGTAAGACAGCGACCGTAGGGCCGTGCTGTAATGTTTTAAGGCCGTGTGCTGCACCACTCTGGAGGAACAGACCTGGGTTAAATGCGTTTAATGGGGCAATGTGGTGCAACTCCTGTGATTCATTCATTCACACAGTTTGTTTTGAAACCTGAGGTATTACATTTTTACCGGAGGTAATTTATGTTAATAAGTATATATTCATGGAATTCTATTTTATATGTTTACATTAACAATGTAATCAATATTATATTTATTAAAGCCAAGTCCACTCTAAAAATTGCTATTACTGAGATTAGAAAACATATTTTAACAAAAAAATTAATTACACTCAGTTTTATAATGAATAAAATCAATTTATGTTATGCAAGGCAAAGGCATTTCCAGCGCGAAACGACTGCTGCTGACACAGCTGACTGACATCTCGTCTGTACGTTGTGTAAGAAAAAAGAAAATCTTACTGACCCCAAACTTTTGAACAATAGAGAGTAAATATTTAAATGTTTGTTTTTACATAATGCCATATACGAACTGGCAGACAATTTGGGCAAAAATAAGAACCAAAAATGCAATTTAATAAATGTATCTCTTTGAAATTGCCCATAATTAGATCTGACTCCTGAAAAAAAGAAAGAAAAAAAACTATAGGAAAATAAATTAACAAACATAATTCCAACATAACTTAACTGCAACTTAAACCATGTGACATTGAACCATACTATAGTTTACATTTATTGCTGCATATGCTGTTTTATATTTCATAAAACATTTTATAGTGCATTAGGATTCCATTCCAAATGTAATCAAATATTCATTTGGGAAATATGACTTTATGCATGAAACTGCTGAACGTGTGTACAATCTGCTTTATGGACAGAGCAATCCATTGTGGCTACTCGGGGGCATTTACAAAGCTGCATTATGTGATCATATCATTCTTTCTCTGAATTAACTGACCGTGACATTGCTGTTGACGTCTTGCTGCGAGATCAAAGCTTTAAACCGTGTCTCACATAATGAAAATGGAAAATGTATTGATTGTTTTTTCCATTTAATGCATTATAAATAATTGTACGCTAAAAAATAGCAGGGTGGGGGGTAATATTATCACTGATTTTCTGCTCTGCTGAGTAGTTTCACTCTAAACTACAGGTAAAAGATATAAGATATAATCTAAGAGTGTTAAACTCCCTCCCCTGATGAACAGATCACCATTAATAAGGCGGTGTGGATAAAGCCCTCACAACTGCATACATATAACATAACATGAATACAATTTCAGCTCTAACTAAATTTTCATCTTGTTTTACCTGCAGCCATCAACTTCACCCGCCTGGTTTCTGCAGAAAACCACATCTGTGGGTGTGACACTTCAATTACCCTATATTACATCTCCATTAGTAGTTTATGCACATTCAGAGCGGACTAGATATATATTTTCCTAACTGGCCCAAGTGCTTATAAAGCTATTATGTAGCACATAGTTTATGAAAAAAAAACCTGGTATATGTGCTACTCTGTCAAGATGAGATCTCTTTAGTGAACTATTGCCTGTAAGAGACAGAGGTACTGTAGAGCACTCACGCTGAAGGGGAGTGAGGGAAAGACAAGTGTTGAGAAGTGTTTCCTCTCTCTGCATTGTGTACATGTGGCGATCCTCTCTCAGCGTTCCGCTCTGGCAGCTCAGTGAATATAGCGAGTCAGCAGTGTGTTTGTCGAGAGGTCTGCACACTTTGACTCTGGAAGACTGCTGTACATTGACTTATCTCAGACTCAAGTGTTTATCAGACCTGATACACACAGCAGCTTTTGCTGACCTGTCTGAAATTCAGCTCTTGAGCTGTGAGCCTGAGTGCTACACTTAAACTAAAGATGCACAGCAAAGTAAGTCTAACAGCAACTTTATTTACAGCTATTACAGAGTAAAAAAATAAATAAAATAAAATAAAATAATACAGGCAAGCTTTTAACAAAAAAGTAACTTAATGAAACTAAATAAGCTAAAGTTCAGCTTAATACTTCATTGTCCACCTATATTTTTTGCTGAAAATAATATATAATATATAAACTATAAAATGAAATCAAAAGTAATTTCAAATAATACATTCAAATTTATAATAAGCTAAATACAACTAAAGTTTATTTATAAAAAAAAAAAAATATGTAATAAACACATGACTCTAGCTCAAAAAATATAGATTTGTAAAAAAGAAATTCTATATATATATATATATATATGTGTGTGTGTGTGTGTGTGTGTGTGCGTGCGTGCGTGCGTGCGTGCGTGCGTGTGTGTGTGTGTGCAAACAATCGTATATAATTGTAAATCGTAACATAATCGTAACAAAGCATGTCAACTCATTATTATGTACACATTTTTACAGGCCAATGCAACACTCATTTTTATATAATATGTAACAGGGTGTCTTTACTACATCTGTCAGTCCACAAAGTGGCCTTCACCTGAAATAATATGACACTATGTAATTTATAACCTTGGCAACATTTCTGCTTAATTAATGCATCACTATATGGTTTTCTAAAGAGCTATAGAATACATATCCAGTGATTTTGCTGTGGTATTAAGTTGTATGATCCTTTTAATAATTAAGAGGAATCTTTGAGAGTAACGGATCAGCATCAGGGTACCACTCGGTTTAGATGTGCTATTGACATAAAATGCATGGTGTGTTTGACTGGGAGGGAGTGTGTGTGTGTGTGGGGGGGGGGGTGCTCAGGATATCAGCCATGGGTTTGATTTACACAGATGCTTTTTCAGTAGAGCTCTATTGAGTCCTGCATTAATCTACGCCACAGAGCCCTCCAATGATTGATTACAGTGAGTTTGAGCAGCGTGGCAAAGCTCGGCCGGTTCAACTGTAACCCAAACCTGGATTAATGGAGCGTTTTCAGGGAGCATCTCCTATTAAACATGCATATTTTAGTAAGGTATCTAGACTCCACTGTCTGTTATCTATATAATGTCTCTGCTCAACTACATTATTAAAGCATGTGGAACAATTATGCTGAAAAGCAGAGCCGTTTTTTGGTGTAAGTGCATTAAGTGGCCGTTTGAGACCCTGAACCCTAAAAAAAGTGTCAGTCAATAAATTGGCAGATATGTTAGAATGATTATTGTTGACTTTGCTTTTTAAAAAGTCAAGAAAACAAAAAGCAAGTATGCACACACATTTTGAACAATGAAACTTATATTGATTTGAACATGTGTTATGCTGCAAGCATAATATAGCTTTACTTCATATTGGCACATTTATTTATTCATTTATTAGTTAATTAGTAATTAATTTAGCATATTTGTTTTTATGTTTATTCTACACATCTATAAATAAACCATCATTTCTTATCATACATTTTATTTGATACATTTTATTATAATATTATACATTTAGATTTTATTATGATTATTTTGGCCTAATAATAATAATAATTCATTTTTGCATGTTTAATTGTATTTTAATCTATACATCTAAAAACTAAAAAATACTTTCATGTTACAATTTATAGAAACACATAATTTTATATCTGCAAATGTACACAAACACGCACGCACGCACGCACGCACACACACACACACACACACACACACACACACATTTGGATATATCTGCAACCAATTCAATTGCATGTTTAATTGGATTTCTTGAAAGGTGATATTTCACTTGCCCATTTATTCCATATTCATCATGTTTATTGTTGTATTTTCAAGTTGCTGGGTTATTGTTCCATGCGTATATTGACTGTGAAACTACCAGGAAGCATTCAAACAGCTTTAAGTAAATATCATACGTCACTTAAACAACTGATATGAAAAATAAAAAAGTCAGCTGAGGCCTTAACATTTTATAGATACACAGAAATGGTACAATTGTTTGTGCATCAGATCAAAACCCATAGAACAAACATCAAACCTCAAAGCACCATGGGACCTCTTCTCAAAATGGATTGAAATTACGTACACACTTAACAAGCATGTGGAGTTAATGAATATTTTCACATCACAGCCTCATTGAACATCCCGATGATACTAATTTGTGAGGAAACAATAGCACTGTACGCAACACGTTTCAAAGCCTGTAATTTGCGCTGAGATTCATATGCAATTAAAGCTGCTGTGTATATATTTGTCAAAAGGAAAATTTAAATGAGCCATACATATAGATTGATTTCCACAATGATGCAGTTTAAATGGTTTGAGTGGCTCGAAATGCCAACCTCTGTCTCAAACAATAATATGAATTAAGGGGCGGGGCTACCTGTTTGACCGACCAATGGAAAACAGGGATGTGTTTAGGAAGCTTGCTTGAAAAATGGCACCTTTTTACACTAGTGGTGTGGAAATTAAACAGCGCGCATAACATGTAAGGCAAAGAACTTTCAAATACTGCACAAAACTGTCACAAACACAAGTCTGCCCTATTTCCTGTAGATCATAAGGCCCAGAACGCTAGTGGAAGGTAACTGTCTGCATCTCTCTTGGCAAACTGTGACGATATCTTATAAAACCATTCAAACGGCATATGTGTAACAGCGGTTCCAGAAGCAGCTTGCGGTGGATAATGCAATAGATTGGTGTGGTGTGACCCGTGAACTGGAACATTACTAAGATCCACCTTATGCTACATCAATTAGCTGCAACGCTTTGAAAACAAGCAGGTTTACGGTTTCGTCACTCTGCTTAATGTTGTGCATAAGAACACCCATTAGGGATGGTAAAATACTGTAACATAATGTCTCTCTGGTTTATTAAGCTTTAATAAGCGAGTGTTCTGCTGAGACAAAAAAATATTTTCTTTTCATTACCTCAGGTCAGGGTTCCATCTCTCAGGTCTATTCTTAGCATGAGATATAATTATTATCTGCAGGTTTTCCTATGGGTTCACTTACAGTCATGATGGGCAAAACAGCATGCATATGATTTACTAAACCATGGCACTAATTAATAGGCCTATAGGCGAAAGCCATAAAATCAAATCAGAAGGGAAATTATCAGTAAGCATTGGCTGAAATTAAAAAGCCGGAAAGAGCCGGAAAGAGTTAAAGAATACAATTATACTTCATTATCATAAATGAAAACTAAATATTTATTGTAATCATTTATATTTCATTAATTTCCATCATACATGTCTAAATATTCTTAAATCAAGATTTACTTGAGAAGCAAGATTACTTCAGATATTATGTAATATTTGCCTGCCAAACAGTGTTGGGTGTAATGCATTACTAAGTAACTGTAAGCGTTACTGTAATTAAATAACTTATCCACTGAAAAAACTAAGTAAGGGACAGAGGTGAGTAGTAACGAGTTACATTTACTACGTTACATTTACTTGAGTATTTTTTTGGGGTAACTAATACTTTTAGAGTATATTTAAAGATGGGTACTTTTACTCTTACTCAAGTACAGTTTTTAGTGAAAAAAATGCCTCAGGTTACGCATGTAACCATGGTTCCCAAGAGGACACTGTGTCCTCTAGAGGCCGCTATGGGAACGCCTTCAGCATGACTGGTGTCTGAAGCATGAATGAAAAATCGACAATGAACTTGGCATTGGCAGGCTGCAGTCTATGAATTAACAACCGCGGGTACAAAAGAGCACCTGTGCAATACCTCATCCACTTCTTTGTCTGAAGGAGATGCGGGAAAGCCCGAAGCATGGCAAAGAGACCCAGCGTCTCATTCCCTATTCTCAGGGAACCATGGTTACATGCGTAACCTGAGACGTTCCCTTTCGAAAGGAACTCCACGCTGCATCTCACAGACATTACAGACATTACAGCATTGCCCCCCCCCCCCCGACCATTCGCTTCTGTTCGCTTCGATCCGCTGGCCTGTCAAGCGGGTCTGACAGCGCCGGATCGTGGCTGCGGGATCAGATGGCTGCTTGCTGGGCCGGATTCACTTCCCCTGTGGCTATGCGTGTATGTGCTTTTGTGTTGCTGAGGTGTTTTCCTGTTCTCACACTGTACTCCCCAAGGAGCATAGTCTGGGGGTTATTTTTTTTCTCCTCACTTTCCTCATGTAAATGCTGATTTTTCTTCAATTCTACTTGCATTTCACTACTGATTATACTTGTAATGATTGTGTATGTGACGAATAATAAATAACTTGAGACCCATCCTCAGAGGGCGCTATGGGAACAAAATACCAACACTGCCATGCTGAGTGCCCAAATACTGGATTCCCTAAGTCAAAGACTCAGAGGAACATCATCCCTGCCCCAACAAATCGCTGTGGCCAGAGCCCAAACCAAAAAAGCCTCCTACAGGCAAGCTCAAAGCTCTCCACATCATAGACTAGCTCACCCACCAAAGTATGGAACTCTAAGAGTGGAGGTCTTAGCATAATGACTCTCTAACGAGAGGAGACCTGACTAAGCAAAAGCAAATGTTACATGCTACGCACTAGGGATGGCCATTTTAAGCAAAATAAATATTCGATAATCGCTGGGTATTATTCGATTACTATTCGAAAATCGCACCCCTCCCGCGCATGTACCCACCCACGCACACACACACACACACATACAGAGAGAGAGAGGGAGAGAAACTATTCAGGCTTTCAATCTGTAAGATAACAGTTTAATTAATTAGTTATTAATTATTAATAGTCTATCTTAACCTGAACCAATTAATGGTCATAACTTATGATTGCTGAAACATATTAATATAACATAACCGAATGAGGCATTTATTAACAGAACAGTCCGTCGATTATCAACTGCTCATAAGGTTAGGACATTTCTATTTAAAAAATGAGCATGAACATTCATATTATAAAAAAGTAACCGTTTGATTAATTAATTAATTAATATTAGGCTTAAAACATATTACGCTAAACAGAATATCATCCTTAAAACATTACGCGCTAAAACATATTGTGAACAGCCTGAATGACGGCACTTATTATGTGAACATTAATTTTAACGTCTGTCATAACAATAACCTATTTCATATATATATATATATATATATATAATCATTTATTTTAATTAGAGAGAGAGAGAGAGAGAGAGAGAGAGAGGGGGGTATGAAAGTTGCACGTGCATGTGCACCTGCACGTCTCTCTCTACAAGCAATGAGGCTTAGTTACTTCAAAAACAGCGATTTTACCTCCTCATTGCAGAGAAGTATAACGTTGTGAGTCAGTAGCCTATCGAAGCTATTTTACTAAGAAAAAGTTCCCGTGTTGTTTGTGCGCTGCGCGATCTCTGATATCTGTGCAATAATGTGTGTGTGTGTGCGTCTATGAAAGCAGCGTAGCCTCTGCATATAGTTTTGGTTTAGCTACGGACCCGAGCCCATGGGCGTAAATTTCATTTAACAGTAGGGGGGGACAATAAATATAAAATTTCTCATGAGCAATTTTTGAAGGGGACACAAATAATACAGTCAAATTGTACTTATAAAGATATGTCCCCACATTGAAAAACTTTGCTTCTTTCATTATTATTGTAGCATGGAGACTGCATCATTATGGTTATTTTCAAAGTTTTTCTCAGGTTCAATGACAAAGCAGATCAGCACATTTCAAACAGCCACAAACCAAGGATAAGAAATAATAAAATCCCTTTTATTTCATCCATGCTGACGATTGTAATGATGCCAGGTTGTTTACCTGAGCTTAGAGCGCTCTGCTCGTGCTGCTTCTCAGAATGTTTGGTCCCTATAGCAACCAGTTGTAGTGGAAAACTGTAGGTCCGAAACAGAGCAGAACCGAACTGAACCGAACCGAGCTGGTACCAGTCAGTGGAAAACCCCCATAAGTTGCAGTGCACTATGCAACAAGCTATTGTAAACAAGCTAACGTTAACTAGATAAGTAATATTTTAATCGCTAATATAGCAGATTCATGGAAAATTACATCGGTAACGTTAATCAGCATTTTTGCCGCAACTAATTTATGAATGAGTCTGCTGCATCAACTACATTAAAGAGAATCGCTTATTTAAAGTGAATAAAGTACCCTACTTACTGGAGTTCAACATTAACTGAGCCGCAGCCACACACCATGTGTGGAGTAGGTGAGATGAACTGGGAAAGCAGGCAGTGGGCCAAACCACTGTGAGGAAGGGGAGGGGGAACTCAACTGTTTCTAAAAGCATTTTTTTTTTTTTTTTTTTTTTTTTTACTTACACCATTATTTTAGGTATACATACATATATTTTTCACAATAGAGAGTGCGATTTTTTTATATTTTTTTTTGGGGGGACAACCCTCGGATGGGGAGGGACATGTCCCCTCCGTCCCCCCCCCGGGATTTACGCCCATGCCCGAGCCCGAAGCTATCCATTAAACATTAACCCGAACCCAACCCGAAATTATTTCGGGACCCGCGGGCTCGGGTCGGGAAGCAGACCTCTACTGTGAACAGCCTGAATGACGGCACTTATTATGTGAACATTAATTTTAACGTCTGTCTTCATAACAATAACCTATTTCATATATTAAATGAACATGTTCACATGCTCGGGAAGAAGACGAGAGTGCAATCTGTTCACAATTAGTCCGGGGAACTTTTAATTGAACTAGGGAACGAATATAGATCCCTGCAGCTTATCAGAATTCTCCGCCTGAGTCCGACCGGAGCCTGTGTCTTTCTCTCTCTCTCCCCACTACAACGCTGCTGTTGCAGCCATTAAAATAGTTCCGTTTGGTTTTTAATAGCAAAGTGGTCATTAATTTGTTTAGTTTCTTTATTAATTTAATTCAGAAATTTGATTGGAACATTTTATGTTTGTTAAATTCAAGTTTTTGTTTTTTTTAAATACCAAGCGGCAAGCACAAGTTTGATCAGTTTATCTTTCTCAAATAAATAACTAAATAAATAAGATTAATGTCATATTTTAAGAATAAAGTCAAAATTACAATAATAAAATCATGTTACATTGCGTGAAGTTAAAGTGAAAATTACACCTGTATACTCCGGCAAAAAAAATTAAAGTCTGTGGCATCCACCCTGTCATTCTTCACCTTTAACACGAAAAACAGCACAAATATTTTTTACATAAATATTTATGGTTATCAACCAGTGGAATATTACATTATTCATTCAACAAAAAATTTGAATGCAGCGAGCTCGTCACGACTTCATAAGTGGGAAACAGGACGTTTCTGATAGCACGTGAAGGTGGCAGAGAAGCGCTCTCGCTCAGCGCAGTGGAGTGCATCGTTTTGTTAACTTTGTGGTTTATTATTTTGAGTTGTTTGGGACGCTGTAACTAACGGCCCTCTCACAATATATTGCTTAACAGGTCTATTGTTCACGCAATCAGGCTGCACGTATCAGAAGTTCCGTGCTCCGGTGCGGTTAGCCCTCACACTACATATGTGCCATGCCCGAGTCCAACTGAACCGCACTCTGGCCCACCTCTTACAACCAAGCCAGGGCCTGCTAAACGAACCGCCCCAGAGCGCGGCACGGAGCGATCACATTAGTCAAACGAACAGGGCTTTGGGGCTCAGACGTGGCTCGGGGATGGTTCAAAACACCCAGTGTGGGTACACCTTTAGAAAATAATCGCATAACCTAATCAATATTCTATAATTAAATTGACTAATCGAATATTCGAAAATCGTGACCCATCCCTACTACGCACCACGTCCGGTGTAGACATGGTGTTACGTCGAGAAGAAACAAAGCAACCTCGGCATCCAATCGCAGGCCTTCCACTCCTTGAGGTCTCTCCAGCACTGGAAAGCTGATCCGATATTTGCACGGGTCTTACTTATTATCTTATCGTTCCTCAGATATTTTCCTCTTCTTTTTTTTTTGCCATCTCTATCTTTCTGTCGCTCGACTCGGCTGTTCACTGAACGCTGTTTACCTCAACTTTTTAGATTTCTGTCTGTGCTCTAAAGCATTCAAGATTTACAACAGTTTATGTTGGAAATTTAGTTTTTAGTTCTAGACTACTATAGACTACTAGTCTGTACTAATTATTTATGTTTACAGATATGATGTAATGACAAACGGTGGCATGCTCGCATTTCCTGCAAAAACCTACAGGTACCACTCAAATTAGAAAACATTATTACAAGCTTACCGTTGTGAATCCGTCTAAGGTAAGGAGTTTTGATCACTTGGTGCTGGTTATGCACTTGCTAAACATTTTAGTGTGTGTGTGTGTGTGTGTGTGTGTGTGTGTGTGTGTGTGTGTGTGTGTGTGTGTGTGTGTGTGTGTGTGTGTGTGTGTGTGTGTGTGTGTGTGTGTGTGTGTGTGTGTGTGTGTGTAGGTTTGATTGTGACAACTTATTCCTGCTACTGGGACTTATTGTCACAAAAGGTTGTTTATGTGTAACTTATTTTTGATAATGGTGAAAGTAGTGTGCTTTGGACCAACCAAAGCTAGTCTCGTCAGCAGGACATTGAGCAGTATTTTCTAATAATCCGGAGAGCCGCTGTGTGTGACATTGAGCCTCTGTGCTCCAGGTCTTTATTTATTTTAGTCATGAGCAGAGATCTCTGCACAGCTCATGTTCTGACTCAGGTATGGAAAAGCTTCTCTCTGGTCGGAAGAAATTTCAAAATGAGATTCCAGGGAACAGTTCAATCGATACGACCATTTGAGAAGGTTAGACTTGCAATCTTCTGACACGTTGAGAAGAAAAGATAGAAAAAAAACATATTGAATATTTAATGTTGATGTTTATGAAAAGATGGAGCAGAAGATGAGATTAGAAAGATCTGATCTGCAGCACATATTTAATGGAGTACAATATCCTGTCGGTCAAGCAGAGTGTATTGGGATATGTTATACAATAACTTTATTTATGTACTATTTATGCATTTAAAATACAATGAATACACGGTGAGTCAGGTCTCAACCTTCCCACATATGCACAACATTAAGTATCTTATGCTCAACAAAGCTGCATTGCTCAAAAATACAGTACACACGTGTATATATAGCAGTAACGCTTTACAGCCAGTACTGATGTCCTGTATTTATTTTAAATACACATTTGTATTGATGATGTTGCAATTTAGTACCTTTCAAATATATTCATTTTAAATAATTTTAATATATATTAATTTTAAATGTAATATCGAGTAACACCCTAAATTAAAATAATCAAGTATTTGTGCTTTAGTATATTAGTCAACACAGACCAAACATTAATAAAACAATTTTAAAACAGATTTCAAATTTTACAGATTAAAAATGTACTTTAAAGTACAACTTTTATTTTGTAATGATTACAAAGTGCCAGCCAAGCAACTGCCATTGAGATTAACGGGAATGCTACCGCAAATCTTTCTCCAGGTGTTACAGACTTTCTCGATGACAAGAGTCAGCACAGACCTCACAAGTCTCTCACAGTCCTGTGCTCTCATGCAGCTGCTGAAGGCGAGGTGTATAATTGTGAGCGGCTCTATCGGGGGCAGCCATTAGTCAGGAATAGAACCACAGGTGGAATACCAATAACAGTTGTGATGACAACCTCACGAAGGACGGATCACCACGGTAACCGAAGAAAATACGTGGAGCGTCTGAGATGAGATGAGATAATGGGGCAATATTGAAATGTGATGTGAAACCTGATTGTTTACATTAGGCACAGAGAGGAAAACAAAAACAATTTAAGCGATAAATAGACATAAATGAGTGAGGCGGTACGCAATTTGAGCACCGAGCTGTGTGAAACAGTTGGCGACTGGGGGGAGCGCTAATATGAGCATTTAAAAGAACTTATTCGGAAAACTTGACAGCCATAGGTCTGAAAGTTAGAACATGTTTGGATCTGTTTTATTCAATGCTTGTTTAAATGTAATATATATTTACATTTTAAATTAAAATTAAATGTAAACTAATTAAATTGCAATAAAAGCTTGTTTAAATGTAAAGGCAAAACTTGAATCACCATCTATATATTGTGTTGTTTAAAATCAGTTCTAGCAAGCTACTCATAAGCTAATTTAAATGAATTCAGATACAATCAAGATACTAATTTGAAAATATAGCTAGCTACACTACAAGTTAGTGACAAAAAGTAACTACATTGAAGCTATTAAAGAGACTGACTATTTAAAAAAAACAATAGATCATAAATGTATTACAATTCTAACAGTTCATTTGCAACAAAAATAAAGATTGCAATTATTTATTTTTATAAAAAAATATGTTATTTTAGTGACAGCATGAAACATCAATTCAAAAGATAAATTTACACAAAATAATATGTGACTCTCTCTGTGAAAACCCAGTTAAAGTAATTTTTTGTGATTTGCTGTTTTCTACAAAATTATCATCCTTCATATTGTAAAGAACATTCTGTGAAAATGTTATATCTTTAATATTGACTGAGTAAGGTCATGTCAAAGATTTAAATTAATGGTAGAATGTATTGTACTGTAGAGAATAGAAGCTACACCACCAACATTTGGAGAACACTTATTTTTTCTACTTTTACACACACTAAAACATCCATGTAGAAGGAACAGATCATCTGACATGTATAGCAACGAATTTTGTTTTGTGAATTTTGTGAGTAATTGTGAAACTGTGGAAGAAACAAAATGGTTGATTTTTTCACAAACCATAACATTTTGAAGATACACAACTTTCATGCAAACATTATAATCAGAAACAGAAGTAAAAATGACTTGACCGCTAAGCTCTGATCTTTTTATTCTTATTTAAAATCTAGCCTACAAGTTGCAAAGTCTTTAGAATCAAATACACTGTTTTAATGCACTATAGTTACTTTGCAAAATAATAAATACAAATCTAGCAAATGCATACATGTAAATTTCAAAGATCAACAGATCAAATTGATATTTTGGTATAGCAGTATTTTTTTTCAGGCACATTCTGAGTCTGGTTTTGGACACCGATATTTCTTTATATACTTTTTATAATCAAACTTTGATGCTTGTTTTCTCATAATTAGATTTGAGACTTTAGCCTGGATTTCACAGAGAGGGTCACATATATATATGCAAGGGACATATAAGTGCATTCAAGGTATGGGAAGATGTTTAAAAATGTGGCAAATATATTAATTCGGTTTAAATGTGTTTACATTGGTTTTGACAGACAGACAGACAGACAGACAGACAGACAGACAGACAGACAGACAGACAGACAGACACAGACAAATAAATAAATAACAAGGTTTAATTTATTTAATGAATGCACAACATGAATTTTGCTGGTCACATAACATGACTTATTTTTTATTTATTTTTATTAACAAGAATTGAAGTAAATTCTAGGAAATTGAAAGAAATAACAGGAAAAAATATCTAAAAATGAATAGAATATTGTGATTTTTTCTTCATTATGAAATCAGGACCCTCAAAGATATCAATATGAATTTTAATATAAAAACTAAAACATGCATAAAAGAAGCATCACTGACCTAAATGTCAATGATAAACAGAATCTATTATTTATTTATTTGTTTATGTCATATTATTGCAATAAATAATATAAGCCTACATTATTTTGAACATCACTACAAAAAGAGAGGTAAATATAGCTGGTTTTAATAGTTAATAGTTTTAATAGTTAATTTCCCAAATCTCCACATGACATCTTAGATTATATATTGTGTTATATTGTACAGTATTGCCTCACTCACTTTTAAACTTGCTCTAAACCCGAATGTGCAGTATAATGATAAATAAATAAATACATTTTGCTAAATCAGGTGAACTCCAGTTTGGTCAGGTTAAGAGATCATCCTGACAACCGTAAACCAACAAAGACCAGCAAGACACATGTCCCCCACCACCACCCCCGCTCCATGGAATGGCAATAGAAAGAGATTGAATTAAATATTCTGAAGATAGCATGTCTTTATCTAAATCTGTCAGCTTAAAGTTGTTCAGACATCTCTTCCTATCACACTCAGCTCTCACTGTGTCACATGGCTGAGAGAAAACGAGATAGACTCCCCTGTGTCCGCCAAGTTTTATAAGGTTATAAAAATGACAGACACCAAGTGGTGCTTTTGCTGAGGCCAAAAACATCATGCCATGCATTACAAACCCAGCACCTGAGGGATGAAGTCTAAGGCCTGAATCATACCTTAAACAACCATGCCTAATAATAGACAGTCCCATTAGACAAGCTCAGTGCATGCAAACAAACTTTAGTAGGTGACTCAAGGGGGTGATAGACTTGCCTTCAGACATGAGCCATTAAACCATGTCATTATTTCTCTATATTATATTTTGTATTTTATCTCTAAACATATCCGCTGAAGTTCACCTGAAAGAGAAAATGGATTGTAAAAGAAGATTGTGCCATAGCACCCCAGGTGGCATGGATAGCACACTACCACGTGTCCAAGGAATAATAATGAAATGTCTTGATATTCTGTCTCAGTGATTCAATATCTCTCAGGATTATAAACTTTTTATAAATAGTAGTTTTTTTTCTGTTGGATATGTACTGTATGTGTTGACTGCTATACTCAAGCACATTATATAATTTAATTTGTGTTATTCTACAGAAATTAAATATATCTTAAATGTACTAAATTGCGTCATTACAAATGTGTAATTACAAAAAATGTAAATACATGACACAAATTTCCAAAAAAAATGGCAGTAAAGTATATTTTAGTTATGCCTGTCAGTACATTGGCAGACAATATGTAATTATGAAATAGCATATGCAAATTTACTTAAATCCTCCTTACATTGGTTCAAAAAAGCACCAAAGGCCAAAGGCATCTAAGGTTCAGGTAACTGCATTTATTAAAAATTAAACTATAATGCATTTTCATATAATTGCAATTAGCATGCAATTGCATTAGCAAAACAATCAGATTGGACTTAAGTATATTCTCTTAGAGCATATAATGTATTATTATTCTTTTTAAAAACTATCCTGAAGTATACTGTACTTCTTTTTCACAAGGTAAAGTCAAACCGAATGATACAAATGACTCAGTCCTGCTTTACTAAAGCAACAGAATGAAAAGAAGACAAAAACACTGGGCAAACACGGATAATAATGATGAACAATTGCTGATTCTTTCCAAAATTACTTTTAATAACTATGGAAAGCATGACATTTTCTGCAGCTGGATAAAAGCTGAATGAGGCAGCTGTCCAACTGAAAACACTGTAATTATTTGTCATAATATGGTGTAAGTATATGCAAGTAATCACACACAACCTTGTTACTCCAATTAAAACATCACTTTCACAAGTAATGGTTTCTGAGTTGCTTATGATAAGGCAGACAGAAAAAAAATGCTAAATTATTAATGAAATATTAAAAAGCACTTGAGCATTTTATGTAAGTATTATGACAAAAGAAATGAAAATAAGGAAAATAAGAATGAAATTGTGGATTTTCATATAATGTGCTCTGTGGGTGACTCACAGGCTCCATGCGGGCTGCCATGTGCCCTGGAGAACCTTGTTGAAGACCACTGTTTTATTTATTCTCTTGTTCTTGGTTTATTTTAGAATGCTTACAGTAAGTGGCCAAGCCTATATCCCTATACTTGTATACAGTGTTTAACCTGTGGCCCGATGCCTGTGCTCAACAGGGAATGATGTGCAGTGGTTAAATTCTTAGGCCGGGTACCTGAAGTTTGGCTTGTTTAATGCCCGAAGGGATGGGCAGTTTGACCAAAACCTTTTATAGTTAATTTCACAGCACAGTAATGTTATGAATCATATTGATGATAGTTGAAAAATGGAAGTGTCTCTAGGCTCGGATTTACTTACAACTTGCACGAGTGCAACCTCTTTATGCATTAAAAAATACTGTCAGGATTTACTAAAGACATTCAGTGAAAAATAAACAACGAAAAGGCGTAGAGCGGGTTATTTTGTGGCTGACCTTACTGCTTTTGCTTTTGTTGGGGCGTCTTTTTTCCGGGAGGAGAGTATTTAAATAAATCATGCAAGGTGCTTTACTAAGGTGGGCGGTACTGAATTTACTAGTATTTGCGCCATTATTTACCCCCCAAAAAAGCATGAATAGTTCAGCCATGAAACTCTACTTGTGTTAGGTTAACTTTATTTGTTATATATTGGTTCATTCAGTGTTAATGTTCCCAGCCAATCAGACACATACTCATTACTGTTTTCCTATATAACCAGGATGTATTCAATGAATGCTATGTCTCTGCATCATGCGTGTCCTCATTTTAGCCCACCACCTCCCCAGCACCAACCGCCTAGATCTGCTACAGGGATCGTTGTATCTCTAGCAGCAGCAGCATGTTTCCGTTTAATTTTATGATCCGAGCTTTTAGCAGAAGCGGTAACACTTTAGTACAGGGACCAGTTCTCACTATTAACTAGTTGCTTATTAGCATGCCTATTATTAACATATTGGCTGTTTTTTAGTGCTTATAAAGCACATATTCTGACCATATTCTACATCCCTAATCCTACCCAATACCTAAACTTAACAACTACCTTACTAACTATTAATAAGCAGCAAATTAGGAATGTATTGGGGCAAAAGTCATAGTTAATGGTTTGTTCATATAGAGAGAATTGGACCCAGGGGCGGACTTTGTGATTTGGGGGCTCTAAGCAAATTTCAGGTACGGGGCCTAAAAACAATAACTATATGCTCTTTTTTGCCTAACCCTTATTTTTCTCGCTAGCTCTCTCTCATTATAGCTATAACTATTATTTATTATAACAATTACCCCTTCACTACTTAAATAGCCTAAATAATTAGTCAATATGATGATATTCTAAAGCCATATTAGCCTACCTTATTTTTTTTTCATATCACAAATATGAATTATATAAAAAAAATTATTGCACTTGTCCATATAATGAATTGTAAACTTCTTCAATCTTTTTACAAAAAGGATTAAAATGTCATAAAAATTATCCCATGCAACTCGTTCCGTATTCCAAGTGTTCTTAAGGCATACGATAGGGTTTACCGAGAAACAAATCGAAAATGTAATATATTAAGCGAGAATCTCCAGTCATTGCATTTGTGCATTTATATGCATTTTTAGTTTATATTTCATTTGAATTTATAGTTCGCGGTGGCGCGCCTAGGAAAAGCACACAAGAGAGTCATTTTGAAACATCAAGACAAATAAAAATATGACTTGAAACAATAATTTCTTTACTGAGGTGAATATATCTGTTCTGAGACAGTCAAAACAGATTAGAATGCGCGCTAAGAGTGCTCCGTCTATAATCACTAAAAGCTGTCACTCACTTCAGTTCATTGCGATCTCACGACATTCCATTAATAAGCTCTCTGCACAATGAATCTCTTATTATCTTATCTACACGCTGTTATAATGAGAGGATTCACAAGCTTGCAGAACCGCGCACCTGATCAAAAACTCACCGTTTTGAGCGGTGAGTGAACTTTTGACGCTCTCCATTACACAGATGCATACTGGTGCATTTGCCAAGTATGTTTCGCGAATATCAGACGGGGCCCCCTGATTCCCCGGGGCCCTAAGAGGATGCTTACCTCGCCTAATAGTTAAGTACCACCCCTGATTGGACCTTATAATAAAGTGTGACTGCAGAGGCAAGTCCACGTGCTCGGCAGCAGCAGTGTAGTAGATCTAATCCTCCAAGACCAAAGATTTTACAGTCTCTCTAGAGAGTTGGTATGACTAAGATATCTTAACCTCAGTTGCGCATGTGTAGTTAGTAGATGACCTGCCCCTGGTTATCATGGGTTCTGCTTGTTTGCTACCTACAGTAATTTTGGTAGATTTGGTAGATTTTGTTAGATATACAGCTCTTGGTAGATTGTAGAAAATAACTGTGTTCTTTAATTTGCACGTTGTGAGTAGATCACCTGCAGAGCTTACCACTCCAAGCAGTCTCTTTCTAATTTGCCCATTTTATTGTCCTGGCCCTAAATTTACTTACTGACTTGGACTGCTTATTTACTTACTTAATTAATTATTTGTCAGAAACAACAAATCATCCAGACAATAAATGATTTATTTGTTTGGCATCTGTGACATCTTAATAAGATAATTAAAAACTTTATAAAAAATTTGAATTATTAAAAACCACACCCTCGAAATAGTAAACCATACATATTTCACTGGATAAACCATGGCTGAATTCATTGTAAAATAGCCAATAATTTACACATCTGTTGAATTCTAGTTGCAATGTTGCTTGGCAACTGTAAACGGTGAACACATGCAGCATTGTGTAACATTACAAAAGTAAATCAAACTTGATCAAGGCAGTTTGAGGATAGTAATAAAAGCGTACTTTAGATGAAAGCATGTACTACCAATACACTCTAATTGGGCCTCACTCATGAAAGACTATTTTTTTGTGCAAATCGTTCGTAAAGCCGTTCCATAAACTTTCAAAATAAAAATGCAAGTTAATTTGCCCTTGTCCTCTTTGTAAAGTTTTTTTTTGTTTAGTTTTTTGTAGCTGAGTTGAGAACTGCAAAACGAAGAGCTCGTCAATGTCACACTGTTTTGGCAGTTTGGCTGTTGACTGTTTTGCTAAATTCAATAATGAAATGCCTTCAACTGAAAATTGAGTGTTTAAATCTTGTCATTTTACATTATTGACACACTATTTTCCTATTATGATATTGTGCAGTTGCTTTGTTACAATTTGTATTGTTAAAAGTGCTATATAAATAAAGGTGACTTGACTGTTTACCCAGCCGTAAATAGAGGAGGAGCGGAACAAATACCGACCAACCATCCTATTTGTACTACGACTGACTACAACAATGGAAAAGTCGATATTTACTGGTTACTGCTTTTTTATATTTAGTACAATTCATAAAAATTAGATACTAGTAATACGTTGCCGCCATGGATATTCCAAATCATAGCAACCAAAGCATCTCAGCTGAAAAAACGATGTGCCACCAAAACGTTTTTAAGCGCCACCAGCTAGATAATTTTTAGGGAGGCCTTTTTTTTGAGAAAAGAAAATATTCCAATGCTGTAATTCATAGCATGTAACAATGCTAATTGTGAATGAGCATGCACGAGCGCCCTATTTACGAATGATTGGAATTCATTAACATATACATGTTTAACAATCAGATGTTTATGAAGTGTTTGTGAATCCAGCGCCCTATTTACGAAGGTCTGTTTATTAACATATACATGCACAGATCCATATTTACCACGTTTCATGAATATGGCCCATTGCAATTAATAACTATTTAACATTTTGGTAAATTGGTGGCAAATGCTAATTAATTTGATTGAATCAAACTTATTTATATGTTTTTGTACAATCTGCTTACGCCCCAACTGATTGTTAGGGTTTTTTTGTTCCTAAAAAATCATGTTTTGTACAACTCAAATTCACACTAATTTGCTAAAAACTCACTAAACATAAAATAGGTAAATCTTCTCATGAGATTATGTTTGCCAAGCAACATGCAAACAATCAGTGTTTACAATGGATTCTTGCAGCATAACATGACATGTACTAACCTAATTAAAGTGTACTTCGGATGAGAGTGTGTACTACCAACATGGCAATCCGTAACTATTACATTTTTGGGTGAAATGGTGACAAATATACAGTATATAAATATGTACATTTGTGCATCTAATTTGGATGTGCCTGTACAATCTTTTTACTGCTTGTTTTTTCACCCAAATATGTTTCTGTTTGACTCAAATAAAACAATTTCATACAAATTCCCCAATGATTCACAAAAAAGATTGGGTTGATACCGCTCTGTCACTAATTACCCACTCAATGGTCTTCATTATGAAATATCTGGACTCCAGCCCAATATGAAACCAGCTGCTTCAGGTTTTTAGTGTGAAACACCCTCTACCATTGGCCTGAATCCAGTTGCAATTCTGTGAAATCTCACTGACAAACTGCAGTGCAATTAGCCTGGATTTCTTCAAGCTCTGTTCAGAGGTGTTTAACCGAGTCAGTGTATCAATGTACCCAGTATTCAGACGAGCAGGATTCAGTGAAACTGAACCACTCTCAGGCTGCCAGAAAGACGCTCAGCCTTCATGTAATATTTAATCTGATTCATGGTGGTTGGAGCTGAAGAAATCACGGCCTCTCTCAGCTTCTTGGAGACTCTCGGCTATTGTCCTTCTGAAAAGCTTTCGGCTTTAAGCCGTATGGGAGTGGGGCTTTAATCGAAACTATTCGGAAATAGATTTGGCAAAGAGAAAGTGATTTAATTCATAATGTGCTGAATTGAAGAAGGGCACTTGGGACTTTTGCAGGGAGGCAGTATTAACAGAAGCACATGAACCAGCCTTTGCAGACAATATTGTGAGAGTACAGTGTGCAGTTGACACAGCTGCTGAACCTTATTTAAAAAAAACAAAACAAAGGTACTGAACGGCCAACATCAGAAGTAAAAGTATTACATGTTGAAAATGACAATGTTTTAACTGGTGCTCTTCAATGAAGCAACATAACTTATTTGGAAGTCATCAGAATCAGATGACTTGATTTCTAAGTTGATTTCTTTGAAAAGCCAAATCCATAAAAACATTTTATTGTTTTTTGGTTTAATGATATGCAACGTGTCTGCATAAGCCATAACACACTAAAGCTTCTTGTATAGTAACTATTATTTTTCCTAATTGACTAAACTTCAGAAAATTACATTATCCAGCACTGTGCAGCTTCAGCTGTCTTTCTTCTAAGTCTGATGATCGAGAGGATGTTTGCACAGCTGAGATGAAATTCATTGTCCTAAACTAGGGGTGTCCAAACTTGTTCCTGGAGGGTCACTGTCCTTCAGAGTTCAGCTCTAACCCTAATTAAATACACCTGAACCAGCTAATCAAGGTTTTCAGACTCACTAGAAACTTCCAGGCAAGCAAGTTGGAGTAGGTTGGAATTTAAATATGCAGGACACTGGCCCTTCAGGAGCAAGATTTGACATTCCCGTCTTAAGCAGTGCGGTCCGTGTACGTTTTGATAGTTTGTTTTTCTATTTGAAATAGTGGTGGGCCGTTATCGGCGTTAACGTGCTGCGTTAACGTGATACTCTTATCGGCGATAAAAAAAATATCGCCGTTAATTCTCATTGGGTTGGGAGAACTACGCAAGCTATTGACTTTCACCCCTGATTTTTAGCGCGGATTTACCTAGCCGAATTTACTGTAGGGGGCGAGAACGAGTCTTCGAACTAGAGGCTCGCAGTCCGTGATGGAAATTGTTAACGGCTGGTCTGTGTGGTAATACAATCGGGCAGGACATCCAAACGCTCACCTATCATTCATCAACCTCAAATATGGCTTTTCATTGAAAGATTATGTAGTAGCAACTTTACATGGCCGCTCAATATGATGTTAACCTGGAGAAATTGCGCTTTGAAGTGTTTGTGTGGAAGCGCGTTTGCTGCAGGACAGGCTCCGGTGCGCTCACTTGCTCTTAAAATCTCTGTCATTCTTGTCATACAGATAAAAGTAGCTAATCAAAAAAGAGTACGTTTATTTGTGTGCCCAGAATAACAACGAAACGTTGTTTTAATCAAACAGATGCGCTTTAGGTCTCATGGTCAGCGAGAAACTGACAATATATCACCATAGAAAAATATATCTTAGAGAGTGAAATGTCAAAAAAAAAAAAAATAGAAGACGCATGGATGATTTACATGAAATTGGCAACACTCAAATAAGATGGCCAAATCTGAGCCTGTAAAGTCATCCTCTGCTCTTTCAGCGGGAAAATAAAGTTTGTGATGCAGGAAACAGGAGATGAGCCCCTGGTCTAATGCTGGCTTAGAAACCCGTTCTCAAAGACTTACTTTTATATTATTTGGGTAGCACACATATTCTGAATGCCTCGGCAGAATTCAAATGAGCATTTTATTAGATTAATTCCAAGATTAATCTAGTTATCTAGATTAAAAAAAAATATCTATGCCCACCTCTAATTTGAAATAAATAAGCAGAAATTAGAAAATGGTAGTTATTTTAAATTTTTTCATTTGTAAAAAAAATTATAATAATAATTTGATTTTGGTTCGACTTTCTATTTTTTTGGTTCACGGGTAGTAAACAGATAAACGACTTCAAAATTCGTTTTCCCTTTGTGAACGGTCATGACACACCCCTTTCCGCCGATTGGTCAACCAAATCTGAGCCCGTAAAGTCATCCTCTGCTCTTTCAGCAAAATAATAGTCCTCTGCTATTATGTTTATATTAATAGTTCATAACAATTTCCATTCTTATACTGATGATACTCAACTATACAGCTGTATATCTCAACTAGACCAGATTAATCTTCTAAATTATCTAAGCTAAAGGAATGTTAAAAATTAAAAAGATTGGATGACCAATAATTTTTCCTATTAAATTCAAATAAGATAGCAATATTACTTTTTGGACAAAAAGAAATGCACACAGAATCTCTTGGATCGCAATTTGCAACTAGATGTTTGTACTGTCACTTCCTCTATACAGTCAGAAATCTGGGTGTTATATTAGACAGTAACTTATCTTTTGAAAATCATATTTCCCATGTTACAAAAACAGCATTCTTCCGTCTTAGAAACATTGTCAAGCTACGGAACATGTTAAGTGTTTCTGATGCAGAAAAGCTAGTTCATGCATTCATGACCTCTAGACTGGACTATTGTAATGCACTGCTTGGTGGTTGTCCTGCATCTTCAATAAACAAGCTACAGATAGTACAAAACGCAGCGGCTAGAGTCCTTACCAGGTCAAGAAAATATGATCATATTACTCCAATTTTACAGTCTCTGCACTGGCTATTAAGTTCCGTATCAGTTACAAAAAATATTATTACTTGCCTATAAGGCCCTAAATGATTTAGCTCCTGCGTACCTAACTAATCTTCTATCACGCTACAATCCAACCCGCTCCCTAAGGTCGCAAAACTCTGGACTCTTGGTAGTACCTAGGATAGCAAAGTCCACTAAAGGAGGTAGGAACTTTTTCATATTTGGCTCCGAAACTCTGGAATAGCCTTCCTGATAACGTTCGGGGTTCAGACACACTCTCTCTGTTTAAATCTAGATTAAAGACACATCTCTTTAGCCAAGCATTCATATAATGCATCTCATAATCTTGTACTGCCAGTATATCTGATCAAATGCACATTATTATGCTTTAGCTTGGGTTGAACAAATAATTTTTGCTTGGATGGAACAACAATTACGCTAATTATGCCTCTATTTGTTTCTCTGTTTCTGCCGTGACTAGAATTACACAAGCTTCAGTCTGGATTCAACCCTTAAATGATCTGAAGAGACGATGCCAACCCCTCGGAGGACCTCAGAGGAAGCCAACCCTTAGACAGTATACAGAATTAACCAAATTGTCTCATAAGTTAAATATATTAACTTTCTACAATATATAAATCTATTGTAGAAACTTAATTTCCTGTAAAGCTGCTTTGTAACGATTGTATCGTAAAAAGTGCTATACAAATAATCTTGAATTGAATTGAATTATGTTCATTGGCTGTAATATGACTGACTTTTAATAATAAAAAATAGTCCTCTATTTTCATGACCGCCCACAAAGGGAAAACTAATTTTGAACCCTGTGAACCAAAAAAAAATAAAATCACGTCAAAATCTAGTTTTTTTTTGTTTTGTTTTTTTGGAACAAATGAAAAAAAACTTTTCTTGTTTCTGCTTATTTCATTTCAAATTGAAAAACAAACTATCAAAACGTACACGGACCGCACTGCTTAGGATGGGGATGTCCAATCTTGCTCCTGAAGGGCCAGTGTCCTGCAGATTTTAATTCCAACCTGCTCCAACTTGCTTGCCTGGAAGTTTCTACTGAGTCTGAAAACCTTGATTAGCTGGTTCAGCTGTGTTTAATTAGGGTTAGAGCTGAACTCTGCAGGATAGTCTGTGCGTTCCAAACGGGATATATCGCCCTCTGAAGGGCACTTCGAAATGAAAACAATAATGGCCGCCATATTGAAGTGTGGTTCCAAACCGAAGTGCTCAAAATTAGACACTTCAAAGGGCCCTTCGGAATGAAGGATTTCGAAGGGTACAACTGATGGACACTTCAGACCCCCATGATCATTTGCACTGATTCTTTGCATGATGACGGCGCCTCCGTGTGATGATGCAGAAGGGCACTTCAAGAAATAGTTGTTTGGTCCCCTACACCCTTCAACCCTTCGAAGCTCTCATTCCGGAGGGGAAACCTTTTGAATGGATTAGGGCATAGGGATGAGCCCTTCCGAATGGAACGCAAGGGAGTGACCCTCCAGGAACAAGTTTGGACACCCCTAGTTTAGGACAATGAATTTGGGAATGGAAATATAAACATCTCAGCTGTGCCAACATCCTCTCGATCATCTTTAGCAAGAATATAAATGCATCTAACTAATCACATTACTTAAATGTTAAAAGCACTTAAAGGCACAATATGTAAGATATTTGTTATTAAAATATCTAAAAATCACTAGAACAGTGTTATACATTTTGCTAACTTGTGTACTTACATTATCCCAAATGTTTAGAAGAATGTTTAAATCCAGATAAATAATCAATTTAACTAGTGAAACGGACCGTGTTCATGGTGCCCTTGCGTCGCCTGCCAATGACATCAAACACCCTCGATTTCTAGCTTTGTTTTGTAGAAAACATGGAAACACCAAAGACACTTTAATATTTTATGCGTTTTAATACACGTGACAACCACACAAAGTAGCATTATAACAGAACTTTCAAATGTATCCAGTATGATAAAACAGCGCTGTTTACCTCACATACGCTAGACTGGAAGGAGCGGAAGCGGTCGACTGTGGCATAATAAAAGCTCCGCTACTTTCGCGCAGTGTATCACGCTCGTCAAAATCTTTGTGCTCATTCAGCGGCCTCATTTCGCTTCGACGGCTTTCTGCCTCACTCTGCTTCATACTACGATGTTAATAAATCTTTAATACATTAGCTCATCCATGAACATGATTTCTGCCCATCACGTCGGATTGAATCGGCTGTGGGGATGAAGAGGCCAACTCCCATGATTCCACACTCAGTCACGGCGTCATCAAACTGCGCCTTCGTTTCTTTGTTTATTTTGAATGCGCACCGGATGATGAATTACGGATGATGAATAGTTTCAATATTAGTTTGAGTACTGCAAGAACATGAACAAATGATTCATAAATAATTTAGAAAAATCTACATACACACTGCAAAAAAGGCATTTTATCACATTTGTAAATGTACATTAGATGCTGAATAAATCATTTTAGTCAGTTTAAACAACTAGTTTATTGCTTAAAACACCAATATATCAGTATATAACATATGTTGAAATAATTTATAGATTTTTAAAAGTGCATGATCATATATAAATTGAAAATTGATGTTCAGTGAGTTAATTAGTAAACATTTACCCTATTATCTCATATTTGTAGCTAGGTGAACATACATTAACTTAGCATTATATGATGCTTGTTAATTATTTGTTAAAGTTATTAAAAGTGTTACCAGATGCAACAATGAATTACATTTAATTCTGTCCTGATTTACATTTCACTACTGATTATATCCTGTATAATTGAGTATGTGATGAATAAAAGAACCTTGAACCTTGAATTACATTTATGTTGAGAGAAAAGATGCACACATATTCAAACTTTTCCTACTGTGAGGCTGGTAAAATCTCAAAATCTTTATCATCTTCTGCTTTACGAGACGTGACCCTGCTTTATCTCTCTGTCAGGGTGAGAGGAGCTAATGAAGAGTCTGGAGGGCCTGTTAAATGTAGCTCTATCGCTGTGCAGTAGAGGGCTGACGATGTTTGAGAAACTGTTTTACACAGCTGCTAATTAGCTGGTATTACAGCTCCAGTCTGTCCTCAATCACACTCCTGCCCTAACAGACTCTACCAACAGCAATCTGCTGATGAGCCCCAATTACTCCAGTTCAGCCCCAGACAGAGCTTTCACCATGACTACAGACACGAGAGCAGGACCTCAAACTGACACCTTAATATTACAGTTCAAGCTTCAATCATCTATTCAGTCTTATCCCCTCACATGTAGAGATGAGAGAGGTCTGCTGAAGGCACCTGATATTATCTAGCAGTAGTGTGTGGTCGACTTATGAAATGAAAAGGCAAAACCCCTGCTCCAAATTCGTTTATTTTTTTACTCACTCATCATCAGTTTTTTCTTCAAATATTACATGCATTTTCTCAATTAATATGAGGTTGAAAAACTGCTTAAGTTAGAAAAGAGAGAAAAAAATGCCATAATTTTATACATCAGGACACTGCTTGAAATGTTACTTCAACTACCTAGTATGTCATCTAGGATTTAAGCATAGAGAGAAACTGCATTTTGTGCACATTGTAAAAACAGTACAAGTTATATGGTAGTATGCTATTTCAAACATGTATCCCTCTTTAGCAGGTTGGTCTAATATAGCTGACCTCTCTTTATTATCTGTCTGGCCCCTGTTGGCTCATTTAGCCATGAAGCATCAATTAAAGTTAATGGAGTCAGGGCTCTTAAATGCTTTAAATAATGTACTGCCCATGACAGAAAACCAAACAGTTACCTTGAAATCGTGTCTAGCTGAAGAACAGGTTTACAGTGTTATTTTGAAAACTGATCTGAAAGGTTTATTAGGTCTAAATCTCAACTGAATCACGGCTCTGAAATGAAGATGCAGCTTCTTACATTAAAATGGGCAACACTAAAAACGTCTCTCAGAGAAACATGGCATTATTCAAACTGCCTGTTAAAACTGTACCCCATAGGTCTGAAAAATAAAAATTTGAGAGATGAGATATACTGCCACGCATGAAAAAGAAGCAACGTCTGCAAAACAACACAGAGAGACCGCAAATCATAGGGCCCTATTTTAATGATATAAGCGCATGGTGCAGGTGCACTTAGAAACTTGACTTCACTTGGTCTGAATCCACTTTTGCTAGTTTAACGAAGGGAAAAACAGTCAGCACGCCTGGCGCATGTCCTAAAAAGGTTTGTCCCTATTGTTGTAATGAGGAATGGGTGCGTTTTGGCAATAAACCAATCATTTTGTGCAATAAACCTATCAGTCTCATCTCCCATTCCCTTTAAGAGCCAGTTGCACTCGCACCATGGCATATTCACTATTTACACGGCGGAATTTGCAAGTGAAAAGACTGAACGCGTCTCCCGAGAGGAAACGGAGCTGATCGTGTGCGAGAAAATAGATAGGATAATTCTGATATATGCAATGACTATCCATTATGACGTAGGCATTTTTAGATTAATAAACAGCCTACACAATAATAATCGTTTACATTGCAATCCTTTAATTTTTAATATTTGGCATTTTTGTGTGGTGCTGCGCATCCCTGTGTGTAATAAGCAAAATTTACATTGACTTTAGACTGGTTTTAGTTGGTCAATGGTGCAATCTTTTTCAGTTGCCTTAAAATAGCAAAACACGCCAATAATGTGCCTGAAAACACCTCAAAATGCATTTGCTATTTAAACAACGTGCCGCAGGACATGAAAATGATCACTGCGTCGGGCTGAAACTAGCAAAACACTTGCGTCACGCTTGGCGCCGCATTGCGCCTAGTATATCAGGGCCCACAGAGTCTATAAACCCTGAGCCACCTTATTCTGGAGATAATTTTTTAAGGGCATCTTAAAAAGAAATATTTTAAGCTAATATATTGTTAACATTTCTCATTCCAATATTAATTACATTTAGGGTGATAATAGAATAGTTTCCATGGCTTTTTATGAACATGCAGCAAAGGGTGCGAGGCCATAATGCGCTGCTTTAGAAAAGAGGAAGTGAAAACTAAGAGTGAACATAAAAATATTTTCATATATGTATCGAAATTCTATCTTCTAGCGATTCTAATGGATTTACAAGTTTCAAAATCAATGTTTTAAATTAGCGGTTTTCAGAAGTGCTGTGTTCGATACATCAATACGACGATGTATCATTACAGAGATTTGACGATACGAGTATTGATACAGCTGGCCCTGTATCGATATTGTGGCACGTGTGCAGCAGTGGACCACACTTAATTTAAAAACACCGTTTAAAATGTTTAACAGAAATGTTTAATCTGGCCGCAGAGGAACATTACTGGGTTGCCTGATATAAAGAGACGTAATCCCTGAAACAGAGCTTCACACACCCACAATATGGAAATATCTGCTAAGTGTGATACTTATCTTTGTCAACCTGGCAACCATATGTACACACGCTCTCCCTCTACAGTGGATAAACGTGCTTGCTTTCTGAAAACACCGGCTAGCTTGCAGTTCAGTGATCTCCACTTCAATATATTCTCAGAAAAGTGTAATTCATCAAGTGTTCACTTATGAGAGAGAGAGAGATGCTGTGTGTATATGAATTATCACCGCAACAGTGAAGCTGTGGCTTTAATGTCTTTAGAAACAATGATGTTACCATCTCCTTGTTGAGAAAGATAATGTAGCTCTTGAGCGATTAAGCTATTTTATTGATAAAATTGCGGGGCAGCGTTAAAAAGTTTGTTGCTGAATGTCTGTGCACGGCCGTAACGTGACCTGTGTGTGTGTGTGTGTGTGTGTGTGTGTGCATGTTTATGTGGTTTATGAGGACACTAATTTGTATAATGACAGGGTATACATAGTATTACAAGAAGATGGCATTTTCATTCCCCATAATTTAAAACGCTTAAAATCTACAGAGTGAGTTTTTTTGAGGGAAAATAGAAATGCACCGTCTTTGAGGGCTTTTAGGTTAGGGTAGGTGTAGGGCAATAGCACATACGGTTTGTAAGTATAAAAACCATTACGTAGAAAGTCCCCCGTAAACCATAAAAACCAACATATGTGTGTGTGTGTGTGTGTGTGTGTGTGTGTGTGTGTGTGTGTGTGTGTGTGTGTGTGTGTGTGTGTGTGTGTGTGTGTGTGTGTGTGTGTGTGTGTGTGTGTGTGTGTGCGTTGTCGGTTAGATACAGTGAAGATGGCATTATTTTAGAACTCTTCTCTTTTTTATTTTAATTTTTAAATATAGAGGGTGCGTTAATTTGTTCAATCATAACTGCCAGCAACCTACCAAAACCTATTTTTTTATATATATTAATATGAGTACATTACAATATAAATGTATTAGAATGAGTACATTATTATTTATGGGCTTAAAAACAAGATACAAACAATCAGAATATTGTACCTGGTGGGGAGTGCCCAATGTAAACATTAAACATATGCCATTACCCATATTGTACTGTGGTACAGTTATGGAGGCCCTTCATAATGCAGGTCCAACTGCCTAGTTAGCAATGGCCCTATAGTACGCAGTGTTTAATTAACAGCTGTTTCACTAAATTCTTCCGAGGTGAAATTCAGTGCAGTCCCATATCGTGATACATATCGTACCTTGGCCTCTGTATTGTGATATGTATCGTATCGTGACTTTGCTAGTGATAAACAGCTCTAGCTCTCAGTTCTGTTGCTTGTATCGCCCTGCTCTGCATCTATCTCTGCTCTGCATCTCACTATTTCTCATTCAGAACATCAGCTCAGCTCCAACAATGAACTGTTCCATTTATATTTTCACATAGCAATGAGAAGTGTTATACACGAATGCGTGTGCGGTTGCCGTACTGTATTAAAGCTTTAATCAGGATAAAACCGTATAATAAAAACTAACAGAAGCAGTAGCATTTACATATAACAGCATATCTAAAAGTATGAGACAACAACAAACAAAAAACATTCCATTGAGAGCCGTGCTTGCACAGGTTCTGCGCAATCCTCTTTACTAATATTACTAATAAATACAATCCTATTTACTAATATCCATGTTTACAATACAACCGGAGCAGGGGCGAACTGGGGCCAAAAAGTGGCCCTGGACTTTTTGGCACAGAGCGGCCCACCAAACCCGGTCCGCAACACACCGCACCACACCACAGATGAGTGGCATACTTCTTTACAGTACAATTTGTCTTTTCTGGTAAATGGCAAATAGTAAACACTTGTAAAGATTTTTTTATGAGGGACAGTTTAATATCACTAAAGTTAAATACCTATATTATCAGTCCATATGACACAATGCTCTGGAATCGTCTAGAAGACTTGAACAGTGCAGAATGCGGACTGTTTTTAGGGTGCCTTTCTATTGGTCATATACAGTATTTGTCCTTTTGCAGGGAGCTTGACACCTATCATTTTAAGGAATAGAGCTTCAATTGTGGAAAAGAGTATACAAATTATTTTGATGATGAAAAATACAGTAAACAGTACTGTGGGATATATAATGTTACAATTTAAAATAGCTGTCTTCTATGCAAATATATTGTAAAATATTATTGATTGCTGTGATCAAAGCTGAATTTTCAGCATCATTTCTCCAGTCTTCAGTGTCACATGATCCTTCAGAAATCATTCTCATGTGCTGATTTGCTGCTCAAGACACATTTCTGATTATTATGAATGTTGGAAACTGCTGTGCTGCTTCATATTTTTTTGTGGAAAATGTGATCCCATTCAGTCTTGGGTAAGATTAAAAAAATATATAAATTAATATTTTTCTTCAACAATGTTTCATTATATCAAAGATTATAGAATACAAAAAGGGACTTTGATTACATTGATTTAAGTGACAGTAAAGATACTTGAAGAGTTTATTTGCAAAAGCAGATTAACTGTTTTTAAAAATTATTATGTTTTTTATTGTATTTTATTGTGTTAGTTAGCTGTTTTTTTAAGTAGTCAAAATAACCCAACTGCAGTTTGATTGAGATTAATTGCAATTATCTGTTTTTGCAAATTAACTCTTCATTTACACATTACGAAGTACTCATATTTCAAATAAATGCTGTTCTTTAACTGAGAAGCATTATACCAATAATAAAACCATTATTAATAATTGATCACAACTAATTACTGATAATAATTATGCCGATGATATACAATACATTTACTACAATCCATTTTATATATATATTACGCAAAGGGCCAGCCCACATTGTACAGCGACCCACCGGGAAAAACTCCCAGTGCTCCAGATGGCCAGTCCGCCACTGGAAACCGGAGCACAATCAGCACATGCCGCTGAGATGAGGGGCGTGACGTTTAGACGCGCTATAGAGGCAGTTTAGCCAATCACAACACACTGGACCAGCTAACCAATCTGAGCCCATTGCATAGTTTTCTGAGGGAGGGGCTTCCATAAAACCAGGAAATGATCAGCGAGGTTATTGGAGAAGGGACAGAGCGGTGTGGAATAAAGGTAAATTATGTGAAAATATATATATATATATTTTTTTTTTACTTAGTATTAACACATGTTAGACTGCACCCCATAAACACAATCAAGCCTAGAAAAAAAAACAGTCAACCATCCATTTAGATATTTTTAGCTGTGGTACTATAATGCATGTAATGTAAAATACATTACTTTTCATACTTTCATGAATAAGTCTAAATGGAAAGTGGGACTGGCTTCATTTTTTATTGACTGCCTCTGTGAAGCAGACCACAAACAAGCTTCTGCTTAAAAATCTAATGAATTTGTTTAACAGACCGAGATGAAGTTGCTTCCTACCACTTGTGTGATTTTAATGATGCAGAAGTATGAATAATGAAGAATCGCGTGTAGTAGTTGTTGCGGTTGTGCCCTGATTCTGTCTGATCCCCGCTCTTGAACTCTGAGCAAGAGAGCATGCTGGGATATTAACCACTCAGGAAGACGATGAGGTCATCCCTCTGGACAGAGCCCTGGGGCCTACAACATGATTGGTTCTGACAGCCCCCCGGCCCAGTGGGAGAGAACTCATGTCCTCCGGTCCTGAAAGAAGAGCAGCGGCTTGACTGTGAAGTCCCAAGATCATGAAGAGTTTGTCTTTTGTCCCAGACTGAACCTGTCAAAAGAATGATTTCTGAACATGTAAAAAGAGCCAGAGCGAGAGATATAAAGCTGAACAACAACCAAAAGATATTATGATAAGCTTTATTTATTTTTCGTTATAGTCGTCTGGATGATAACATAGCTATCATTAGTTATCGTTAGGCCTTTAGCTTACTTGTCAAGAAAAACAGTTTTAATTAGCTACAATAAGGCATCACTATAACACGCTAGGTTCTTAAAAGTTTCCGTCTGTCAATTTGATATCATATCATTTTCATAAACCCACTTAAATGGCACTACATAACAAAAATTGTGCTTACAAATGCAAATTATTTCTACTGTAAATATTTTGAAATTAAGGTGTACCTATTCCAATATTATGTGATATGTATGGCCTAACAACAATCTTATATTTTGCAAGCGATTTAGCAAAAACATACACTGTGCACTTTTTTTATAGCATACACATATAAAACACGCTGGGTTATTGTTTCAATCCAAACGCTCGTTTGAGACTGTTGGGTTAGGTAGCTGACTTGATTTGACCCGATTTGGGTTGATATCAGTAATACGTAACCTGACGTGCTGGGTTAGGAATATGTGAAGGACGTGAAAGAGAGCATGCAGCAATGTCACGTGAGTTCAAACGCGAACGGTTCTGTGTGCGACGAAATCCCTGTGCGGTGCTAAAGATGGGAACGTGTGGAAAATAGGAGAAAACTAATCGAAGCGCAGACGAGGGACAAATTTTAAACTGTCTGGAGTGTGTTTGTTTAAAACTGGACCAGTGAATTGGTGAGTGTTAACTGGAAACAGCTGGAATGGCGCTTGAGACCATCGAGTCTGTGTTTGCAGCGCTCATGACAGGAATATGTGTTGAAAATACAAGAAAACTAATCAAAGCCAAGAGGAGAGAGATTTTTGAAACTGACTGGAATGTGTTCTTTTAAAACTGAAGGCTTTTCTCCGAGTATGTTCTCACAACATTGAGCAGCGACTGATGAACGGTAAAGCCGGGAACTAAACTAGTCAAAATGTTTAATCTTGACTTTCAGGGTTTATTACTGTGTGTTATTGATGTGATGGTTTGGCCATGATAGGTTAACATCGTCAGTGGGTTAAAAACATGAACAAATTGAACAAAATCTTAAATTTGTTCTTAAACAAGCTTTTCAAAAGAATTTGGTTATTTTGTCATATTGTGTGTGATTTTAATTAAAAAACCCATTTTGGCTTAATTTAACCCAAGCAGTAGGCCTATAGTAAATTTTAAACAATATATTGAATTGAATGAATTCAAATTAAATACCATGTTTATTAATATATTACCTGATATACAATGTATGTATGTATGACTTACTGTATAAACAATCTTTTCAGAGCAATTTGTTGTATCCACTTACCCTGTAACTACAAGGAATAAGGGGGGAACAAGCACCGCTTTAAATTACAGCCCGAGAAATTTGTTGTATTTACCCTGTACAATACTAATAAGGGGGGGATAAGTTTGACTTGAACAAGAGTATATTTGCACAGTAATTACAGAGACAAATATTGCTCTAGTTTTCATTTAATTTTAGATGGCCAAGAGTAATAAAATAAAATTGTTGCTATAAAAACATAATTACAGTTATACATCCACTGAATTTTGCTATACAAATGTTTGTAAAAATTTGTAATCGTATGTTTTCTACGAAACAGCTGGAAAGAGGTAAGCCTTGTTTTAAGCTGAACTTGAACTTGGTGGTATATCATGCAAAAAGACTCAACAGTTATGTTGTTCACGGTGTGGCACGGGGGAGCCAGGAACGAGGATACAAGGAACTTCTTGAAACTCACTTTATTTGAACAACACGGAGATCACAGAGATCGCTGGAGCACAGGTACACACATCAAGGGAATGACGTTAAGACTGGACACAGATGCAGGGAAACACAGGGTTCTTAAAGGGACAAACGAATGAGCTAAACAAGATGATTAATAACACAGGGCTGGGGACTAATTAACTGAAGACACAGGGCTGGGAACTGATAATGACAAATGAGGACAGGAACAGGAACTGACCAAATATGGGCACGAGAGGAGGGGAAACACAAGACACAGAGAACACAGTCCTGACATTACCCCCCCCCTTCCAATAGGCGCGTCCCGCGCCGTATGACATCGAAAGGGAGGGGGGGCGCTCTGGAGCCTCAAGGGACACGAGACAGGACAGACAGGAGGCCTCCAGGCGGCGCCCGTTCCGGGACCCATGGCGGAGCGGGAGCTCAGGCATCTGCACTCAGGAGGCCATGTACAGTATTCATTGGATGGGGAAGCCATGGCGGAGCGGAGCATCATACAGTTTGTCCTCTGAGAGCCGGACGAGCCGGCAGGGCTCTGGATTTTGGAGAGCTGGACGGAACCAGCAGGGCTCTGGAGAGCTGGACGGAGCCAGCAGGGGCTCTGGAGAGCTGGAGGGAGCCGGCAGGGCTCTGGGAGCCGGACGGGACCGGCAGGGGCTCTGGGAGCCGGACGGGACCGGCACTGGAGGACGCTCTGGCAGCGCAGCGTCTCGGGGGCGCTCTGAACAGCGCGGAACTGGACAGGACCAGCGGAACGACGGAGAGACTTGCGAGGAGCGGCCACAGGAGGCGCTGTCGGGGAGCAGGCACTGGAGGGCGCTGTCTCGAGCAGGCACTGGAGGGCGCAGTCTCAGAGCAGGCACTGGAGGGCGCAGTCTCGGAGCAGGCACTGGAGGGATGGAGCAAGAGCATGACGTGGAGCAGCCACTGGAGGCACTTGCGTGGAGCAGCCACTGGAGGACACTTGCGTGGAGCACCACTGGAGGGCACTTTATAGCGTGGAGCAGCCACTGGAGGCACTTGCGTGGAGCAGCCACTGGAGGGCACTGGCGTGGAGCAGCCACTGGAGGGCACTGGCGTGGAGCAGCCACTTGGGAGAGCTCGGGAAGCGCAATCACTCGGGGGCGCTCGGGAAGCGCAATCACTCGGGGCGCTCGTCGGGGGCTCGGGAAGCGCAATCACATCGGGGCGCTCGGAAGCGCGGTCTCTCGGGGGCGCTCGGAAGCGCTGACCGGGCGGGACCAGCGGAGACAAACCAGTGGGCTGGTTCCGACTCGGGACCGGAAACTTCCCCATACACCGAAAATACCCCTCTCCAACACAATCCCGTGCACAAACGTGGAGGATGGCCGCGTCGTGCATCTCCGTCCCCCGCCGCGAGCCCGCAGAATTCCCAGGGAACTCCACGAAGGGGAGGTCTCGCCGGCTAAGGGCAAGGACGCTGCGGCGAACTCCATCACCTCGGAGGAAGAGATGAGTCGTTTAGGTCCATTCTTCTGTACGGAGTGGCACGGGGGAGCCAGGACGAGGATACAAGGAACTTCTGAATCACTTTAAGAACAACACGGAGATCACAGAGATCGCTGGAGCCACAGGTACACACATCAAGGGAAGACGTTGAACACAGATGCAGGGAAACACAGGGTTCTTAAAGGACAAACGAATGAAGCTAAACAAGATGATTAATAACACAGGGCTGGGGACTAATTAACTGAAGACACAGGCTGGAACTGATAATGACAAATGAGGACAGGCACAGGAACTGACCAAATATGGGCACGAGAGGAGGGGAAACCACAAGACACAGAGAACACAGTCCTGACAATATGTATGTACATGCTCACTTACTACAAATCATCTTACACTGTTCACCAGCCAGCTGCTTGACTTACGATGTTTCTCTCTGCACATGTACAGTATTAATTTGAAGCATTCATCCAGTTTGTATAGTTTGCATTTTTTAGTCTACGTATAGGTTAACATTTATATATAATATATTTATAGGCAAAATCTGTCAGTAGGTTTATAGTGTTCTTTTTTACTTCATTGTTGTATGCCTGTATTTATGTAGCACCGTGGTCCTGTGAGGCACAACGTTTCGTTCCACTGTATGTACCCACATGTAGCGGAATGACAATAAAGTTCAACTTGACTTGAAAGTTATTTGGTGATAGTGGTGTTGGGAAGTTGCTGGTGTGATTCAGCTGAGATCGACCAATAAGCTTTCATAAGGTAAGTAGACTCGTGAATTATAAATCATAGCAGAAACTCATTAACTCATTTCACTAGATGTCCAGTTTTGTTGTTCAGTAATCTGCATCATGTTTCCTTTAAAACAGAATGGTTAAAAATACCTAGGCCTATAATAAAATATCAATATAAAATTATAAAAAGTATATCCTCTTTCTAAATCACTCCCAAACATAAGATTGCTGTTAGGTCATACATACCACAACATTTTAGAATAGGTACCCCTTACTTACAGTATAATTGATTTGTAATTTTACATGTTACCTCTTTATTCCCCAAATGTCGCATATTATTTCTCTATACCTACACAGGAGGTACATGAATAGGTACACTATAATTACAAAAAAGTTACTGTAACTTATGTTTACAGTTCTTTGCATGGTTGCATATCTGGTTGTTATACCCTTATTAGCTAAACGTTAACACATTGTTCCCTTATACCTACACGTATGTTCTTTATAGGTTCACTATAATAACAAAAACATACAACGTAAATTCAGCATGCTTGCTTAGTTCTTTGCGGGTTGTAATCTAAAGCGTTACCTGATTTTTTCATTGGCATTTCGATTAGTGCAAAAAATAAGCTCTGTGATCAATACATGTGTATGATTCTTACATGTTTTGTTCATCATGATAATCCTCATGAACATCACTTTTACAATTTGAATTGTGTTATAAAATTAAATACAATCGGCAGAAATAAAAAGCTAAATATAGGCTATAAATGAACTACGTTGTAATACTAGGTTTAATGTCCCAGAAAACCTAAAAGTCCCATTTATCCACTTGTTAGCAATAGCCTTTTTAAGACAATAAAAGCTTAAAAAACCAAGGGTTATTTTGTATCATAGAATAAACCATGAAAATATATTGAGCTTGTGTTAAACACATTTGTTACTTCAGACATTTAACCAAAAGCCAATAAAAAAAAAATCAGTGATTTCAGGACTGGGGTACTGGAAGTGCTAATTTCTGAGCATTTGCCTTCAATATTATGTCATCCCTGAGCACTTTATAGTTAATGTATTTAACAGCGGGTGGGCGAATAACTAATGAAAATAACTATGAATATTACAGTGGAAATAGATGAAGACTAACAGCATAACAAACCTGCCACATGAGCAATCTAATACACATGCAACATAAGCTAAGTCGTGATTTACATTTTATAATTTTTACATCAACGAGAATGAAATCTGTTCATCTGTTGTACAGTATGATTACACCAGGTGCACACATCTGTGAGATGCAATGATTCTTCCAAATGTATTCTTGTAATTAGCTCAAATTTAGCATTAATAGCTGAGGGGAAAAGAAATATCTCGCTTAGTGTTTGTCAGCTGTTAACTGTCACGGACAATTAACTTCCAGTTATCGTTACTAATTGTATTTACTTTTACTGTATAAAATAAGATTAGCAGCATTTCCAAATAGTCAAAATGACAAGTTTCCCATCTTGTTAAAACAATATTTCTCATAGTTTTATCAAAAGTGGTCATATTAAAAGGAAAACTTGTATAATTGTTCTATTCTATGACATTTGTGGCAGTCCTTACTTTCTCCTTTTTTATCCAAGGAGAACACACACACACACACACACACACACACACACACACACACACACACACACACACACACACACACACACACACACACACACACACACACACACACACACACACACACACACACACACACACACACACACACACACACAATTGCAGTGCTTCACACAGACAGCTTCGCTCATAGATTCCCAGCATCTTCACTGTCTATAGATCACCATAATGGCTTGTGCATTGATGTTTGCTAACTACCTGTCTCCTCTTCGAATTCCAGTTAGCGCTGAAAGCTTAGCTAATTTACACCAAACAATTAATTCTGATTCAAATACGATCTTGGAGATGGTGGTTAAGGCTAGCAAGTAAAAGTCATAAAATAATTTGAGACAACTGATTTCTGTAATGACAAATCAATGGCATTTGTGGTTCACCACAATGACCTTCAAAATGTGCACTGTATAATATTGCTTTACTGTAATTTCTTACAATATTAACTTTTGTATATTCAGAATCTTGCTGATTACTGCTGGCATTTTCTGTCATAATGCAAATTAATATATCATGCCTCATTGTACATAGTTGATTTTTCATTATTGAGATTGTGGTTCCCTTCCACTGGGAACATGAAGTTTATTTACTTTAATTAATTTTCTCCTAGCCAGTTGTAATACTGTTACACAACACCATTAGTTGCACTGGTACATGGAGAAAATAAGCTAAACTTAGTGATTGACTCAGATTTGAAGACTGCTCTTTGCAGTACATGTGATATTATTATATTTTATATATAATATTATTTCTGCCAAAATATTTGTTTGAAAGTCAGAGTTTGTTTGTCTTCACACACACACACACACACACACACACACACACACACACACACACACACACACACACACACACACACACACACACACACACACACACACACACACACACACACACACACACACACACACACACAAAACGAAACATAATTTATTCATGTCACAATGGATGTTGAAGAGTCTGCATAAATGTGTGCTGAAAATGAAGTGCGCTTAAAATTTTTAAAGTAATTTTTTTTTTAAACTTGTAGACAATCTAATATTACTGAAATAAAAGGCCCGTTAAGTGTACTTAAAAAAGATTATACATGTATGACTGTTTCTTAACACATATTTGCACTTTGTAAAAATGTCAGATTAAAAGTTGTACCTCAAAGTATATTTTAAATCATTATAATTTAAACATCTTTTGTCATGGTTTATAGAAGAACACTTATTTTGATATGCTGACTAAAACACAAGTACATGATCAAACAGTAATTTTAACTTTAGCATGTACAGTAATTCAATACTACATTTAAAGTTAAATGTACTAAGTAACAATTTTCTTTGCTACAAGTGTGTAATTTCAAATATACATATTTAAGTACATGAAATATAAGTCTAAATAAAAATTATAGTAAAGTATATTTAAGTTTATCATAAATATTTGTCATTACATTTGGCAGTGTGCTTTAAACATATTTCACAGACAGTAGAAATAATTATGAAATTACATATAACCAACATTACACTATTACAGTTGGGATAATTCCCCCAAAAATGAAAATTGTGTTGGTAACCAAACAGTTGCTGGTTGCCATTGACTTCCATGGTATTTTTCTTCCACATGGAATGGAATCAATGGCTATCATCAACTGTTTGGTTACCAACATTCTTCAAATCATGTGTTCAGAAGAAGAAGTAAATACATTAATGAATTAATTATTCATAAATTCATACAGGTTTGGAACAACTTGAGGGTAAGTAAATGCTGACATATTGTTTTTTTCACATAATTTTTGTGTGAACTATCCCTGATTCATTCTTAGACCTTCAGAATGATATATAGTTTGTCAAGATTAATTTTCTCCCGTTTCATTTAATCTATTCGTAAACAATGACATGTGCAAACAAAGAGTGTTCAGTGCGCTGGTGTCCTGGTGCGGGTTAACAGGTTAAGAGCTAGAAGAGACACAACTAACTATTGAGATATACACAGCATATCCCCCTTGCCTGAAAAAAATGACAAAAAGCATCCCCTCTATAAAACCACCATCCCCCCTTACCATCCACTTAAAATTACGTAATTTTGTGTTTTACGTAACATGAAATGTTAAAATCCTCTACTTATGATGATTCACGAACTAAATAATGCAGATTGGCCAATCAGAACTTGGTAACGTCACTGTAACAAGCTGCGCACGAGCAGAATCAATTTTGTCATTTTTCACGCAAAATGGTTCAAGCCCAATTTTTGAAATTATTTAAGAAGAAGACGACAGAAGGTATTATTTTTCCTTGATTAGACATTCTCCTGACATAATGTATGTGTGACTGTGTGAGTGACTGAGAAACGATAGGAGAGCTGACATTTTCCTACTTTGAGGAAAAAGAAAAAAGAAACTCTTGAGAGTCCAAAAGCATTCACTGTGGGATGAAGCCCATTAGAAAACAGTTAGAATGCCCTTATAATTCCAGAATCAATTAAACAAAAAAATACCCATGTATGAGTTTTTACGTTATTATATTCATTGCACAAGCAATGTACTTTTCTGTATATCAGCATATGTGCACGAGGCCGCGAACACAAATGTGCTGTTAGTTTTATACAACAGTGAATAGCAACACGGTGTTTCATTCCTGAATGAATCAATTTTTGAACGAATCGAGTCAGCCAGTGATTCAACAGTCCATTCAGATGGTCTCACTTGTTTCGTTTCTATTGATTCAGCCGTTTTGTATGAATCGTTTGATATGAATGATTCAGTAAGTCATTTATTAAAACAAGGACTTGCAGCCAAGGTGCAAACACAAAAACACATTCAGCAAAATATTGTTTAATTATCAATATTGACCAAAATGTCTCAAATTTCAGGCCTCAGAAGGAACAAAAAAACCTTATAAACAATGGTTCATTTAATAAGGCTATTTTGTCATTAAATAAAAACATTTTTAAAAATGAGACCAATTTTGTAATCATTGTGTAAAATTAGCCACAGGAATAACAACCCCCCCACCACCACACCCCCCTGAAATGTATTTACAATTCGACCACTGGATATACATACATAAGCACATCTACATCGCAGTCATTTCCTGGCTTTGTTATTCCCCCAGTTATTGTAGTAATTATAATAAATTATCCAACAACTTCTAAAAAATTATGACAACTGGTGTGGTTAATGTAGAGTAGATTTTTCTTGTAAATGCAGATGTTGTGCTGAATGTTCTATGCTCTGCAGTGCACATCAAAAGATGTCTGTGTCTCTTTAAAATTATGATATCAGATGTTATTTCTGGAATCTTTTGTGTTATTTATCCTGCTGTGAGCAATGTTCTGATGATACAAGCTGATTTGATTGGACACGCAGTATTGCCACAGCAACATTCATCATGTCGGTACAATGTGACATCCAGTTAGCCAGCCAACTTCATAGAAATGATGATCAATCTGATGAGAATGAAGCAGAAAAACAGAAGGACATGAGGAAGAGGCGACATGATAGTCATTGTTTAATCATAAAATCAACAAAGACTGCAAAATAATAGAGAGAAAATCGAAATGTAATTTTGTTACATACTCTCTTCAAGTTGTCTTACAGTTGCTTTCTTTCACTCCATTTCTCTCTGGTCTCCTTAAATGATACATTAGATGAGCAAAAATTATCATTTATTCATACATTTATCTGTCATACACAAGACATAAGTTTGAGTTACATTAACATGTCAGCCGCTAAAAGAGGTGGTGGGGGCGGAGCTTATGGTCAGTCCTAGACACAAACAAGTTTACTAAAGAAAATCAACAAACAGATGTTTAAATTATAAAGGACAGCCATTTTTGAGTAAGGCTTCACTGTTCTGCACTACAGCATTGAACGTTTGGTCCTTAAAAACCCCATGAAACCCAAATTAGTGTTTTGTGGCTTAGTGCAAACTGAATGTAATGTTTTCAAGCACTTAACTGCATGCTACTTATACTTTTTATCGTACTTAAGTGTGTTAGGACACATAATCAGGAAGGTTGTACGGTGGCCGAGAGAGCTTTACTGCATTGCAACGCAAGAAAACACATGCAAATACAAAACAACAGCAAATTAAAATTCTTCATCAGTTTGACAAAAAATGTGTTGTAAATACTCACAATGCAACCAAATGCAGAAATATTTGTGGCGTGTTTCTGTTTGGTTGAATTCTGAGTATTTGCAACAATTTTCTGTATTTGTTTGCATTGTGCGTATTTGCAGCACATTTCTCTATTCTGGCAAATTCTGTCTTTTTTCCAACATTTTTGTCCTCACATTGTCTTTTCCTCCATTTCTCCTAATATTTCCTAATGATCTGTTTGGTTGCATTGCGAGTATTTGCAGCATGCTTCTCTATTTGTTTACATTGTTAGTATTTTGTTGTGTATTTAGCTGCATTGTGATTATTTGCGGCACACTTCTCTATTTGGCTGGATTGTCAGTATGTGCATTGCATTTCTGTATTTGCAGCGTGTTACTGTATTTGGTTGCGTAGCCAGAAATTGTAGTGCATTTCTGTATTTGTTTGTGTTGTATTATTTTCAAGTGCAACACTGGCTCAACAAAAAGTGAGAGGTGAGGGTCCAGCTGACTGTCAACCAATGACAGATGTAGGGAGTGAATGGGAAACTTGTTTGAAAACAGCCATTGTGTTTGCAGTTCCATTTGGTGAAACTAGTAGTTTAGAAATTATAAATTTTTCCTTTAAATGTAAAGGCGCAGCTTTTATCTTAACAAGACGTTAACTGATGGACTATATTTGTGTGGATTATTGTGATGTTTTTATCAGCTGTTGGGACTCCCATTCTGATGGCACTGAAGTGATGTAATGCCAAATTTATCCAAATCTTTTCTGTTGAAGAAACACACTTATCTACATCTGTGATGCAAATTTTCAGCTAATTAAAATTTTTGGGTGAACTATGCCTTTAATGATCCCAAACAAAGCACTTTTTATTCATGGAGGACCTTGAATGTCAGCTGTTAACCAATGGCTGCTTAGTGTTTCATTTCACAAGAAGAACGCTGAAGTGAAATTTCCGTTCTAAAGTTGTATTTGAAAAACCGTGCTCACTCATAACAGAAATATTTCAATTTCAGTGTTTGTAGAGACACATTCATCTTCCAGCATGATTTGTGCTGCATTGTCTCCTTCAGAATAGACACATTTGGCTCAAGTAATTGCCTCCATTCAATGCATATTTCTCAATCCTCTATGACACATTGCTACAGTGCTTTGATAAGAAAACGAAGTCTGTCTTTTTGCCTACATTTTTGCCCTTACATGGTCTTTTCCTCCCTTTTTCCTAATATTTCTCTTTCTTTATTAGCAGACATCAAGTATCAGTTGGTGTTGATGGCATATTTTGTTCAAGTTTTGAAAAGCAAAAAGGACACAGAATTGCCTCTTTAAACTGATAAATGTATTTATATAATACTTATTAATGTAATAATTAGTTTTTTGTTCATTTGTGCCGATAACACTTACACCAGACAGACAGCATATCGCATACCAGTCAATCCAATATCAATCTAAAGTTTTATAAATATCAGATTCTATAGATCTCAAAGTGAGATCTATTACATGTATTAAATAAATACATGATGAATCTATATTTAATATGACATAAATATAAAAGTGTATCAATACAATAATGTTTTTGTTTGTTTGTTTGTTTGATGATCTTAATTGATATCCAATATAATATGAGTTAAAAGCAGAACATTTCTGTTTAGTCTTGATGGTGGCACTTAAGCTTTATTAATTCATTCATTCATTTAATAATTCATTCCATGTTTGAACTGTACTGTATGCTGTTTTTCACAGACCAGGTTGGTCAGTGTTGCTATAAATTTAGAAAATATAAATGTTTCCATATCGAAGCTGTGTACCAAAAAAGATGTTTACAGTATTTATTTATTTAAATAGACAGTGGCATCAACTATATTCTTGCGGTTCAAATGATTATGGTAATATAATTTTTGCAACACATAGTAATCTGATTTAATAGTGAGAATGATTTATGCTTCAAGAACAATATTGAGGATAGATTATAATGATTCACTCAAAAGGAGTTTGTAGAATTTATTTGTAAATAAAATAAGAATTCGTTAAAAAAGCATGAAAATAGGTAAGATAAATGATTATATTTAAAAAAATAAATTTGTACAGACATTTTGCAATTGTATTCTTTTCTCTCTTGTTCAAACATCTTGTTTTGTATTACTTTTTAATTCAAATGGGAAAATATTACATAATGCGGATCATATGAAGGACAAAGGAAAGGAACAACTTCCTTTGAGTTAAAATAATGCTATGCACACAAAATGTCTTGGGATTTCTGGGACAGCGAAGGCTGAATGTGAGGTGCTTTCAGAGCATAAGCTATAGGTAACTTTGGCAATGGATTTATGTCAGTGCCATTAGTGCCTGCGAGTCATGTATCAGCTTCACACTATTTACTGTGTGACTCATTCGATTCCAGTCATTTTCATTATGGACCAGAGCTTTTATCCATACACCCTTGGGCCAAGCGATCAATAAACACACACACACACACACACACACACACACACACACACACACACACACACACACACACACACACACACACACACACACACACACACACACACACACACACACACACACACACACACACACACACACACACACACACACACACACACACACACACACACTATACTCAATGTATACACTGGCACACACTCAAAATCAATACCTACTGTTGCATACTGTCTGACAGCTATTTATTGTTTCAGATATGGCAAAAAGTTGCTTCAAAAACATGCTTGTCATAGATGAGGTGTATCCAAGTTTTAATTTTATTTAATTTTTTTTATGTATTTTGGAATAAATGTACAGACAAAAATAAAAAAGGGCATTATATCTGACCCATGTAAATAGAACTTGTGTGTTGAAATATAATAATGGTTGAAATATTCTTCAGGCTGACTGGAAAAAGTTGTAGAATTCTAGAACAAGTCATTGTTGCAGCTTGGTTTCATCTTTGTTTACTAGAAGTTTTGAGTTCTGAAAGTAACTATATATGCTCACAGTACAGTGAACTCTTATCTCAAAAGATCAAGGAAAATGTGATTCCTCATGGTATGAACGATTTAAAGTGGTCAATCGTTTTCAGAAGCTTTGCAGTTTAGCTAATCAAGACACTTCTTTCGTAAGGTGTATTTTACGGTTTATTCGCTTTGACTGTTTGAATGATTCAGTCAAGATCTTACCTGAGACTTGAAGAGGCCCTTAAGTGGTCCTGCATCTTTATTTAATGGGATCTGAATAGTCACTTCACTTTGTAGTTCTGTAGGGGTTTGACATTCAAAAAACATGCGTGAAATCCCCAACAGAAATCAAAGTGCTTCACGGGTGGAATCAAAGACAGAAGCACCTGAAAGATGGAGAGCAGGTGTCTGTTTCTCTAAGCCCTGAGCTTTGCTTGTTCGCTCATTACAGGGTTTGAAGACTGCTTGGAAGTTGTTTTCCTCAGGCCTGTTCTTTCTGAGAAAGCAAGAAACAATAGAGGAGAGAGTTGCAATACAAGTCGCATGAAGCAGCAGAATAAGAGAAAGATGGATAAAGATGTAAGAATAAAAGATTTCCATGTACCAGATCTTAGACGTAGCTTTAGGACACCACATTTTCACTCCTCCCACCCTCTCCTCCAAATGCAAGCAAGCAGTTAATTTGAATGCATTTTTAACCCTACACTACATAATTTTATTATGTGACTCTGCAATAATCGTGAGAGTTAATGTACAACCTATTATGACTTAATTAGTGTTTGTTTATGTGAGGAAACCTGGGTTCAAATCCACAACTAATGTACTTTTTTTGGTGAGCTAACTGAAATTTAAACACTACAACAGACAACAGACCAAAACCATAATAACCTTAACCGGCATCCATACGCCAACAAATCCTCAACGTAACCCCAGAGTCCAGGAGGGAGGTGGAGTGGAGGTTGAACGGGGGGGAGGGATGGTAGGCCAGGCCTGTAAAGTGGACGTGGGCCTGGAGACTTCAGCAGGTCCAGACGAATGAGGAGCCAGGACGGAGTCAGCGGAGGGGGGAGTCAATGCAGCGCTGGCTGTTCAGGTAGCCTAGGCGGAGCTGGTGTTTAGGGTGAGGTCAGACATGGCCTCTTTAGCCACGACAGGACAGGCAGAGGTTTCAGAGATGACCTCCTTGGTCATGACAGAGAGCTCAAGAGCAAATGGAAGGAGCTACAGTGGATGCTGCTGCCTCGGGAGGAGCTTCAGATGTATGTGCAGCACAAACACAACAGACAGCGGTTACTATTACATGCAGCGCCATAGAACGTGGATGGACCTTTGGGACCACCAGACTTTGGACCACCAGACATGGGAGCTATAAGATCACTGGACCTGGGACCACTATTTATGAGACCACCAAACTTGGGATCACAAGACATGGGACCACAGAACATGGATCCACTGGATCTGGGACCACAGGACATGAGACCCCCAGACATGGGACCACAGGACCTGTAAGTGCTGTTTTGGTGAACTAACGGTGAATTTGTATGAATTTGTCCAATCTCATTTATACAATTTTATACAATCTGTTTATGCTTCTGTTGCCAACTTCTTTCAATGAAAAGTAGCTAAAGCCCATTTAAAAAGTCACTAAATGATGTAATTTGCTAATTAGCATATTTATGACTCAACTGTATCATATCTGAATTCTGCCAAGTATCCAGCTTTTAATTTGTTTGTTTCTCTCCTCTCTGTGCTCACATATGTATTTTAATACAGTCAAATTTAAAATAAAACATTTTCATTTATATATTTTCTGTTTTTGTTGTCACTCGACTAAAGATTTTTATGGTCGACTAGTAGTCGTTCATTTTAAGCATTAGTCGATTAATCGCACATTTATTAATAAACTATTTAAATCATTATAATGAGCCTTTAATTGCCTATATAGCCTATAAGCACTCAAGAACATGCATAAAGCTTGCCATAGCTCACGAATGAATAATTTAATGATCAACTAATGCTTTCTTTGTTTTCGGTTTAAGAGATGAAGTCGGCGACACTAACTCGTCATCTCCGCAGTAGTGGCTGAGCCTTTATGCATGTTTCATGCAGATTACATAATCTGAGAATATTTGTTTTTTATTTGAATTGGTTTATTTTAAAGTAGACCTTTCACTCTCTATATATATTTTTTTATGTCTGTAAGACAAACATTCACAGAGTTCCGCGCTCAAGTTCACAGATCAAGACGGCAGAGAGTACAACCTGTTTGCTTTCTTCATTTTACAAAAGCGCAATGTTTTGTTGTTATTGTGAGTGCACACAAATAAACCAACCTGAGGCCTGTACCATGAAGCCGGATTAGCTGGCTAGCCAGGTAAGTTTCAGTTTAGTTTGCACCAATCCTGGGTTTTAGGTACCATGAAAGTGGCTTGGCTTTTAGCTGAGTCCATTGCCACAGTAAGTTACACACCACAGCTAACCTGCTGCGGGACAGGTTGTGTTCTGAGTTAGAGATCTCAAACTGAAATTTGACCAATCAGATGTAAGCAAAGTGACACATGTCTGACACAAAAAGTCACTCCTCCAGTTACTCTTCCTACAAATTAAAGGTCACATAAAGTACCTTAAAAAAAGAAATACAACAAAATTGACTGGCTTTAATGATAATTACAATTTTCATGATTTATACTATTATTACTCCATTACATACACACAAGCACTTTTAGTTTAACAATTATTATAAAGCATTTATTTTAAATGAATATTAATATTTACAGATCAAATATAGTATAAATAAGTGGTAGAATCAATAAATAACACTTTAAAAATGGCTACATGTGACCTTACGTGTTGGGTCAGTATCACTATATATTATCAACTATATAAAGTAACTTCACAAGTTTCACTTGTGACTGCACTGATAGAGCAAGATCATTTTCTTTATTTGTTCTCTTTCATGGACAAGTACTTCAGTGGAAATGTGTTTAAATTCCTCATATTCTTTAATCTCTTAAACTTTACCAAACAAGTTTTGAATCTCGCTGGCTCTCTCGCTAAAGTGAATCACACTTGCTCTGTGTTGTGATTGGCTGTTCGCCGCTGATGTCACACATTCATGTGCACGCGCTCCATTAACTCAGGATCAAGCCTGAGTTGACAGAGAAAGTTGATGATCAGCTTCATGGTACCAACAAAGCCAGATTAGAGTGGTTTGGTTTTGTCAACTCAAAACTTATCCTATAACTATGAATTTGTTCATCTACAATCATGGTACAGGCCCCTGGTCTCATGGCATAAACATACCTGGGGGCATTTTTTAGCAAGACCTTTTTTTACGTACCTTACTGCACGTTTCGCCCCAGTTTCAAAGAGAAATGTCCACTGAGTGTTGCTAAAACAAGGGTTCAATACGTAAACCCTGGCACGTTTTTATTATGATGATATATGTATGTATGCTGTGTTTTTATTATGTTGCTTCAGGTACGTACGTCCCCGTCTCTATACTGGTGCGTTAGGACCCACAAAGACCACAGGGTGAGCACCCCCTGCTGGCCTCACTAACACATCTTCCAACAGCAACCTAGTTTTCCCAGGATTGCTCCCATCCAGGTACTGTCCAGGCAACTAGATAAAGTTTGTCCAAGATGTTTCTAGATTTGTTGCTAACATTACCGCGGGAAGTAGTGGTGCTGAGGGTGCTGCTGCAGACCCTGGCGTGTAGCCCAAGAAAAAATGGGGGGGCTGGGGTTGCGGTGTTAAAAATATTTTTTTGGGGGAAAGAAAATGCTAAAGGGGTTTGAGAAGTCGCTTAATGTAGCATGTACCAATGGTAAGTTGGCAACACTAAGGTATTTTTTTTGGTGATCTAGTTGGTAGATGTGTAATAAAGTTTGTACACAGATTTGATTTTATACACAAATACCCATGCATGCACGGTTAGTGATAAATATAACATATCCATCCGAGTCAATGAATTAGCTGTAAATGCAGCTGTCAAAGCTCAAGTTGAGATGATTGACAATTCCTACACTTTTGTTCTTACAGTTTTGTACAGTCTGCTAATGCCTGTGCTTAAGGTTATGTTTAGAGATGGAGCTTCATGCTTTTATTTCCAACAAATCATACATTTGAATATAAACTATAGTACAAAAACACACATTAATAAAACATTGTCTCTTGAGATCAGATTAGTATGTGTGAAAATGTTTTTACACAAAAATACACACATATGCATGGTTTGATAGGGAAACGTTCTTCGTAAATATTACAGATCTGTCCAAGTCAATGAACTTGCTGCTGCAGCAAGTGTCAGAGCTCAAGATGAGATGATTGACAGTGATATTACAGACACTTGTCAGAGAGTAAGTGCAGAGAATAAGCTGTCATAAAGAATTCCAATGACAAATCCTAATATTAAACAGATTAGAGGACTAAAACCAGTTATTATTCTCAAACTATAAAAGTTAAGTAATACATTTTAGATGCAAGACGAGTTATGTTTTACTTGACACCGTAATTATTAGTATATGCTTAAATTTTCCAAGTTTTATAGTAAGTATTCTACAGTATAAGAAGTCACAAGCCTGTCAGCCATCATTTTTTATTTGCACATCCAGGGCTATGGCCGCATCCAAAATCGCACACTCTCTGACTAGGTACTTCTTTTGAATAATAGATTCTGTGGTTTTATGAATGCTTCTGCTTTAAGAATACTGTGAATTTGGACTTGCTACTCTGTGACTTACTTTTTTTTTGCCCACTAAATAATAGGGAGGCGTGTGATTTGGATGTAGCCTGTGTCATGCCATTGCCCTTTCCATGGTTGTCCAGCTGTTTGAGTAATTACCCACAATCCTCCACCTTACAGCCCTGACAACCCTTCGACTCAGCTGCTAGTGAAGGAAAGAAAGAGAGAATGTGTGAAATTGAGGGTGAACAACGCATCACATTGAAACATGCTTGTTATTTTGTCCCAAGCTGTTTGCTCGACCTCACTGTCTCGCTCACACATTGTAGAGAGGCGAGAGTCTCACCTGACTGAAACGGCTCTTGAAGGAGGGTTAAATGAGTGGGGCATGAGCAGATGTGAGGGAATGAAAGGAAGAACAGGAACTCGCTACTGCTGTCAGTCAGGCACACGGAGCAAACAACAGTGTTAATGAATCAGCATCTATTGCCTCAGAGCACGACCAAAAACAACATCCAGAACCCTACAAGCATGATGGAGGGCAGGGGTGGAACGATTAATTTGTTTGCTTCATAGACCTGCTTAGTTTAAAATAAAGAGGTCTAATGCCTGGAGAAAGCTGTCTGTTGACATTCCCATTCATCTTAATGAAAGTTACCAACCCAGTTTCACAGTAAAAAAAAAACAGTTTTACGAGATGGTGATTTTGTATGAATTGAAATGATGTTTTTAGGAAAAAGTACACATGAAGATCCACCCCTAACCCTTCCTTTAAACATACCCATTGAAAACTTTTGAATGAGTTTGTACAGATAAACGTACGCTAGCATACAATTTATTTTGCCAAACACTGGAGCCATATAAGCCATGTGATTGATCGCTCTGGAATAAATGAAAAGGATGTCAAAATAAACCTGCTTGGCTAATGGCATCACATGTACAGTCCTAAGCCCTTCACTAGGAACTATTCTGACCTGCTAGAGCTGTTTCACACTTTGCAATAAAACGGAAGTAGAAAAATATATTTTCTTCCATATTGTGATGTACATCAGAGTGAAATGGATTATTGGAAAAGAAAATAAATATAGGGTGGGAATTTGGTTCTGTATACTGTCTTTTTGATCAGATAGATGTAGATCAACAATGATTTAAGGAAATATTTGCAACTTATATTTTGATTACAAAAAGTTGTATTCTGGCAGAATAAACTGCTAACTGTCAACTGGGATAGAAGCTTTTAGCATCTGGTAGTGCATTCATGGCATTTACCAGCAGGGTAATTTGGCCATTCTATTTGTGATGGCATACTACTATATTACTAGTAGCGAGCGTCCTCAGGTCGTTAACATAATTCTGGGTGGGACTAACAGAAACTGACGAATCATCAATTTGACAAGCGTATGCACCTATAGGAAGAGGGAAAATTGAGAAACTGCCTGTAATTGACCATGAAAACTCACGTTAAATATATTTGAAAGCACATATATATGTTACATAAGTTAAGTTATACATAAGTTATAGTGAAACTACACGTTTCTTATTAATATCGTTGAATAAATAAGATTCATCTGGAAAATTACAGCTCCTCACTAGGTGGGCCACAGCTAAAGGTGGGTGAGCCATTGCCCACACGGGCCCACCCGTAGCTTCGCCACTGACCCAGAGAGAGGTACACAGTTAAGAATACACTTTTAAGAAAATGTATTTAATGAGTCAATTATTATGACGATGTTCACACAGTATGACGATAAAACCTTTTTTACATGTTTAAAACACCCATACACAAATGTAATTTATTATATATGTTACATTTCCACATATGAAATATATTGTCATATGACGTAAAAACATATATGAAACCTATTAGAAATTAAAACAATATCAAATATAAACATATATATATATATAGCCCATAAAAAATAAGCATGTTTATGCATGTGTAATACATTTTTGGACATATATGTACCAGTGGCGTTTCATCCATATAAGCTGCGAATGTGTCGCATACCCAGGCCGTCTGAGAGAATGAGTTTGCGGTCTAATTAACATAAACATTATAATAAGTTTTATGAAAAACAGCTGTAATTTTCTGTAAATCTATGTCATTGACGGAAGCTTCTGGGTAAGTGGATTCTCATCAGCTTTTGGCGTTGCTATGACTCGTCAGGATTGTAGTGCGTTCTCAGTGTTTTGCTGGTATGCACGTGATTTCATGAGTGAGGTAAGCTGTTCGCAAATCCCTCGCCCAAGCGGAAAAATGGACTGTTGCAGCCAGATCTCGATTGCAGATCTCGAATGACATGGTGTCTGATGCAAAACTAACCCGATGAAATCATATGAAAAACAACAACATCATAACTGTGTATTTTCATGCTTTCTCAAGCAAAGCAAATTTTGAAAGTCCACTAAAAACATATCTGGTCATAGACAATGTTGAAGACGTTATTGTCAACATGCCCAAGTAGTAAATAAATAAAAAAAAGTTTATAAAAAATTTGAAATAATAAGAAACATCAGAAAAAAATAGGAAACAATACCTTTGTTTTCCGTATACTTGTGTTGCTTACAGTTAAAGTCCTTCTGTGATTGTATTGTTGTTTGCAACGTTACTTGGCAATATTTTTAAGATATATTATTATTTATTTTTTTAATATAAAAAAAAATATTAATTTATTTTTGGGTATTTTGCATGGTCTATTATTATCATCGGGTGGGAGTTTTACATCCTATTCACTGGGAATAAAAAATAAATAAAATACAATAAAAAATCATTCAGTTGATGCAGAGACGTATAGACCGGGGGAATCCCCCATCTCCCAATGCTCTGAATATTATGCAAGGCAAGGCAAGGCAAGTTTATTTATATAGCACATTTCATACACAGTGGTAAATCAAAGTGCTTTACATAAAAGGAAGTGAAATAGACATTAAAATAATAATAAAAACAAGGAATTAAAAAAACATATCTAATCACAACAATAAAAACTAAATTCTATAAAAATGTATGATGAATGAATTTAAACAGTTAAGAATAAAAAATGATTATACATAGTGCAATAAGTTCAGACATAGCACAGTGCTCATTCAACAAATGCACAGCTAAACAGATGAGTTTTGAGTCTGGATTTAAATGTGGCTAATGTTTTAGCACATCTGCTCTCTTCTGGAAGCTGATTCCAACTGCGGCAGACAAAATAGCAAAAAGCAGACTCCCCTTGTTTGTGTGAACCCTTGGTATTCTAACTGA
>CM049794.1:30456200-30538571 GCA_027422405.1 Ptychobarbus kaznakovi
TACAAAAATAGGGAGCAAAGCGCAGATCAATAAGCAAGAGCGTCCAAACAGTAGCGAAGCCGGAAGCGAAAACATAACTTAACTACGTGTAAAAGTTATTTGGCGGTTTTTACTTGGAAAATCTGTTTTCTAGCATTCGAATAACTATGGATAAACCTGAAATGATAGAAGAAGGATTGGAGATGAATTTCATTTACAAATAGCCTAAGGTAGGAATGTGCATACTTTTAAATCAACACCTACCACAGTGTTTTCCTCTTTGAGTGTGTCCTAAAAGCGATGAGGAGAGGAGAGGAGGTGGTGGTCTTAATCTTAGCACTAAGCATACCCGGTTTAAAGAGTCACCGCTCGCCACTGATATGTGCATGTATTTCCATCCTAAATAAAACGTAAAATAAAATACAAACCTACAAAAACATATATAAACATCCAGATTTTTGTAAATATGTTGTAGCATATAAACATATATATTGTTTGCTACATATGCCATATAAAAATCATCATAAAGATATTATTTATTTACTGTATGTATATAAAAACTAATTTAAAAATAAAAAACAAATACAAATTTTTACCATGGGGATGTTATATATAAACTTATGTCTTCATTTACACAGAGAATGCACGTATGTAAAAATTATATAAGGCCTTATAGGTAACATATAGCAGTATAAGTCTTGATATAGGGTAATATGTCATATGTTAAATTTCTGTATGGGAAATAGCTCTGCGTATCACTATTTGTCCTCCGCAGTTTGTTTGGCAGGATGACAAAGAATGATTACAAAGGTAATGGTAGTGTAAATTCTCATTCTCTTCACATCGGGCACACCAGTTTCAATTCACTTTTCCAAAACATGAATTTGACAATGCATTTTGACTACACAGTGTATCTTGTTTTATGAAGATACATATGGTGCCTTGTTTTAATAAGATGACTAACCGAGTTCTTCAGACATCAACAGCTACTGTATTATCGCTGGAACAGTAAAGAACATTTCTCAGAGCGGCTCAGAATAAGGCTTCATGCCATAAGCATGTATTAAAAATGGTGTCACATCATGCAGGTTTTAAAGAATGTGTTGCTGTTATTTGGGCCATCTCACAAGTGCTGACAATCCCCACGAGCAGCAGCTGAGAATCAACCACACCACCACAAGGATATCTTCTAGAGTGAATGTTTTTAAATAAATAAACACCTGACCTCATTTAATGTACGTTTCTTTTGTACATAAGCACGCAATCTGCATTTTCTTGTGCTTTGTGTGTTTGTGTCTCATTCCAATCTCTAGCAAAACTCCCTCTCTTGCATCAATCATTAGCGCTCTTTCAGTTTCATGTCTTCTAATCATCCCTACTCATTTTCAGCGACATTGCATGCAAATCTGTCAAAATTACAGGCAACAGCCACAGTTTAGAGTTTTAATTAGACCATTTGGCCACGTCTTCATCACCTTGCTGCTCATCTGTCCCTTTAAACTAGGTGTATGCTGCCTTTTTTTTTTGCTTGTCAGATTGTATGAAATGAATTGTCTTTTTATGTTTCATTTCCAAGCAAAAATTGCCATCATTAGCAAAATAATCTCACTTGAGTTTGTATGGTACCAATTCAATGTTTTGTGTCAATAAGGATGTCAGAATGGGACATGATTAGTTACATGAAAAGGCCAGGCAATGTGTCAGTCTTGACCAAAGTCCTTAGCTGTGAAGTATTTTACACAATCTGACATGAAAGACAGTTGATGTCGTAAGACTCATATTGTAGTCCTATTAGCTGACAGTCTACATAAAAGGACAGAAAAAAATGCACAGTGTGCATCTGACTTTAGCTGAAAGCTAAATAAGACTGTTTGACATCAATAGATGTCAAACTGTTTGACTTACAAGACTTTGGTCGTGACTGACAGCATTGACTGGGCTTTTTATATCAATGGTGCCTCGTTGTGACATTCTCATTTACACATGATTTTGCAACCCAAACTCAAACTTTTTTAATTCAGCTGAAAACTGCAGTTAATTGTTATGTATAGGTATGTTTTCTTATGCATAAATCTCTTACGCATTTATTTTATCAAAAATAGTATTATATTTTAATATATTTTAAATTGTAATTTATTTCTTAGCAGTATACAGCCATTCCTCTAGCTTTCAGTGCCACGCGATCCTTCAGAAATCATCCTAAAATTATGATTTGCTGCTGAAGAAATGTTTGTTTGCACGGGTGGAATACAAGCATTAAAGAACCATGAAGAAACATAAATGCCATGAAATATTAATGTTCCAGTGCTTTTTTTAAATTCTAGATTGCAGGCCTGATTGGAGAAAAGAAAAGATAATAAATCTGTGATAGGAGAAAAATGTGTCTATGTTTGTCTCTACATAAAACATTTAAAATTCAGCAGAAACTTAAATTTATCTTGAAACAACCACGATATAGCCTAATGCCAATTATGTACCAGGTGAGCTACCAAGCAAGTTTACACTACCAGAAATGCCATACATATGAAGCTGGTTATGTGATTCAATCATCAAAATGTTTATAAATCATACATTATTGCAAAAGTGTTCTGAGGTCATTTGGTATGTTTTCGCGAAAATATGTAGGAAGAGGCAAGTTTTTCCCCAATGGGCCTATTTTGCTGAAATGGCATTGTACAAATGCAAGTAAGCAACAGACATTTTCAAAAGTCTCTGAGGTCCAAGTCCAATCAGTTTTAAATCTTTGAAGTGGAAGTCCCATTCAATCTCAATCTTAAGCGGAGTCCAAGCAAGGTCTTAAGTCTTTGAGGTCAAGTCCAAGTCAAGTCTCAATCTTTAAAGATTCCAATTCAGTCTTAATTCTTGAGGTCAAGCCAAGTCAAGTCTCATCTTTATTGAGTCAAATCAAGTCTTAAGTCATTGAGGTGGAGTCTCAATCACGTCCTTAAGTACTTTGAGGTCAAGTCCAAGTCAAACCAATCTTTACAAGCGGAGTCCAATCAAGTCTTAAGTCTGTGAGTGGAGTCCAAGTCAAGTCTCAAAATTAAAGCGGAGTCCAAGTCAAGCAAGTCTTAGTCTTTGAGGTGGAGTCCACGTCACGTCTTAAGTCTTTGAGGTCAAGTCCTATTGCAATCCTCATTCTTTAAAGCGAGTCCAAGTCAAGTCTAAGTCTTTGAGGTGAGTCCAAGTTACGTCATAAGTCTTTGGGTCAACTCCAAGTCAAGTCTCAATCTTTAAAGCGGAGTCCAATCAAGTCTTAAGTCTTTGAGGTGGAGTCCCGGGGAGTCTAGTCCTCAATCTTTAAAGCGAGTCCAAGTCAAGTCTTAAGTCGTTGAAGTGGAGTCCAAGTCAAAGGTCTCAATCTTTAAAGCCGGAGTCCAATTCACGCCTAAATCTTGAGGTCAAGTCCAAGTCAAGTCTCAATCTTTTAAAGCTGAAGTCCTATTCAAGTCCTTAAGTCTTTGATGTCAAGTCCGAAGTACATAACTTTTTTTTCCCCCCTGACAGGGGTAAGTGGTGCGGTGGGGGGGTGGGGGGGGGGTGAATTGACCAGGGATTACACATGTGGAGAAGTCAAAAAAAAAGGGATTATTTAAAAAAAAAAGTCAATTTCTATTTCTTTATAAGCAGAATTGATATGCATTAGTCTTTGAGGGAGTCATTTAACAATATTAAGTATTTTTCGAAAAGTAAAAGCATTTACATTCATTTTTGGAGTTTACCAGTCAAGTCTAAGTCTTTGTGTTGAGGACCTTGTCATCTCTTTCTTGAGCGGAGTCCATGTCTTCTTAAGTCTTTGGAGTCAATCCTATAAAGTCTCAATCTTGAAAGCGAGTCAAGTCAGTCTTAAGTCTTTGTGGTCTAGTCCAAGTCATCTCAATCTTTAAAGCAGAGTCCAAGTCAAGTTTAAGTCTTTGAGGTGAGTCCCTTTCCCGTCTTAAGTCTTTGAGGTCCAAGTCCAAGTCAAGGTCTCAATCTTTAAAGCGGAGTCCAAGTCAGTCTTAAGTCTTTGAGGTGGAGTTCCAAGTCAAGTCTCATCTTTAAAGCAAGTCCAAGTCAAAGTTCTTAAGTCTTTGACGTGTTTCCAAGTCGTCTAAGTCGTGAGGTCAATACCAAGTCAATCTCAATCTTTAAAGCGGATTCCAAGTCAAGTCTTAATCTTTGAGGTGGAGTCCAAGTCCACTATTAATCTTTGAGGTAAGTCCAAGTCAGTCTCAATCTTTAAAGCGGAGTCCAAGTCAAGTCTTAATCTTTAGGTCAGTCCAAGTACATCTCAATCTTAAAGCGGAGTCCAAGTCAATCTTAAGTCTTGAGGTGAGTCCAAGTCAAGTCTCAATCTTTAAAGCGGAGTCCAAGTCAAGTCTTAAGTCTTTGAGGTCAAGTCCAAGTCAAGTCTCAATCTTTAAAGCGGAGTCCAAGTCAAGTCTTAAGTCTTTGAGGTCAAGTCCAAGTCAAGTCTCAATCTTTAAAGCAGAGTCCAAGTCAAGTCTTAAGTCTTTGAGGTGGAGTCCAAGTCACGTCTTAAGTCTTTGAGGTCAAGTCCAAGTCAAGTCTCAATCTTTAAAGCGGAGTCCAAGTCAAGTCTTAAGTCTGTGAGGTGGAGTCCAAGTCAAGTCTCAATCTTTAAAGCGGAGTCCAAGTCAAGTCTTAAGTCTTTGAAGTGGAGTCCAAGTCAAGTCTCAATCTTTAAAGCGGAGTCCAAGTCAAGTCTTAAGTCTTTGAGGTGGAGTCCAAGTCAAGTCTCAAGTCTTTGTTCTATTTATTAGCAACAGTTATTTCAGCTAGTTATTGAGGCTAAATCAGTTTTGAAATCTGATTTCAAGTTATGATTTTCTCAACAACAAAAAAAACTTTAACAAAATTAAAGACAGATTAGAAATGAAAAGGTGAACATTTACTAATTGTCAGATAAAATGTCTCACATTTCTTTGTAAAATTTAAATTTGTCAAACAACAAAACTAAATTATAAACAACCACAATTAATCAAATGAATTACACAAATTAAATAAGTTTCATATAAACAAACTAAGGCAACCACTGTATTTTAAACACAACACAATCCAAACAAAGAGGCTGCATACATCCAGCATGAGCAGTTTTTAATCTAAATTGGATTGTATAATTTCGAAATTTGAAGCAAAAACAAAATTGTCTGACTTTAGTTTTGTTAAACTATTCTACATTACACATCTGCACGAAACATAACAGCAGACAGGTTGAATTAACGCAGATTGACTCTCTGCCAGCAGGTGGCGCTTGAAAAGCAATGATACATTGCTTCCTTGGTTGCCGCTCTAAACAAAGCAGTGCTACGGTAATGAACACTAGTTTAATATGCATTATACAAATGCAAGATGAAAAGTAAATACCATCTCAACTTTTTTTTTAAGCCAGCCAGTTTTCCTCTGAGATACATTCATATAAACTCTATACCAAATGACTTGCGATTTTTTACAAGTCACAAGTCCAAGTCAAGTCTCGAGTCAGCTGTTCGCGAGTCAAAGTCAAGTCCCAAGTCTTTATTTATGCGACTTAAGTGCGACTCGAGTCCAAGTGTCAGACTCGAGTTTCTATCTCTGGTAAGCAATTGCACTAATGTTAGCAAAGTTTCTCCTGGAATAGCATAAAAAAGTCAGTGTTTGGAGTCTGTCATCACCCTAACAAAATCTTTTTTCTTTCCATTCTTGAAATTTGTCTCAGACAGCAAAATGTGGTAAAAAATGTGGTACAGTGTGCACCTACGTTATTTATGGATGAAGAGGGGAATGGGAGAATGTAGAAGCATACAATGTTACATTCACCCTTCTGCTGCAGGACACATCTGCTGTGATCAGCAAGGAGTGTGAGTTTATCTATGTGCATGAGCGTGTGGGTAACTATGTCAAAAGCAGCTTGTATGCGTGCAGTTTAAATGAACAGTTGGTAGGCAGTAAAATTGCTGTGGATGTGAGTGAAAAGTGGTGTGTGGTGTGTGTGTGTTTCTGAAGTAGCTGAGAAGTTATTTGAAGAAAAAGGGGGCAGTTGGAGAACATGTAAACTGACTTTATTATCAACATCAATATTTGAGGTTCTGTTATTGATCAGTTCTGTTGGTGTCCTGAGACTTCCTGCATTCGATTTTGCTCAGTCTAGCTGTTTTTGAATGCAAGAATGCATCTTATGTAAATGTCCCTAAGGCCTTTGTGAACTTTTACAAAGTAAACTGCATTCGAAAAACACTCGCTAGTTTATTTGTCTACTAACAATGTCCAACCATGGACATACTGTACATGCATCACAGAAGAATTCAGTCCTTTTTTCATCAAAATGTGACACTTTTAAAGAAAAGGATGTGCATTGGGAATTTATACAATTTCAGAATCAAAATGCCTTGCAATGGATAAACTATAAAAAAATATATATAAAAAAACATACACCGATACACATACAAACACACACAAAATTGAAATAGATTATGGTTGACTGTGCTTCTTGTTTAGATTATCACAGTTTTAAATGCAATAATTACATAGTATGATGGATTTTAATGGTATGGTTCAAAGGCTTGAGTCAATACGATTTTGATTGTTTTTGAAAGTCTATTATTCTCACCAAGGGTGCATTTTTGATCGAAAACACTGTAAAAACACTAATATTGTTAACTATTATTCATGTCTTCTATTTTATTATATTTTGTAATGTAATTTATTTAGTATTAATATGCAGCCATTACTCAAATCTTCAGTGTCACATGATCCTTCAGAAATCATTCTAATATGATGGTTTGAGGCTCAAGAAACATATTTATTCTTATCAATGTTACGGTTGTGCTGTTTAATTTTACTGTTATTTTTGACCAATCCAGTGTATTCTTACACTCTTAAAAGTAAAAGTTATTTCTTAGCATTAATGGTTTCATGAAGAACCTTTAACATCTATGGAACCTTTAAATGTTATTAGAATATTCTTACAAAAAAAAGGTTATTTTAAGAACTGTTCACAAAAGGTTCTTTAAATCCCAATTTAAGATTTGTACTGTATTTTAAACAATGTCAACGATAAAACCAGAGTGTAATATTATTAATTTTAGAGTGTAGGACTGATTGGAGAAATTATGGACAGTGACAGTAATCTGTGAAGGAGAAACAACATGTGTCTATGGTTGTGAAAATGAAGCAGAAACCTGAACTTCTCTTGAAACAACCACAATGTAACACCTTATTATGTGCCAAAAACAATAAGCACACAAGCTGTTTGTGGATGAATAGTGCACTTGTATTGGTGTGTGAGTCTGAGTTTGTGGCTTTGTGTGCGTCAGCTGAATCTACAGCCAGGCCACACCAGTTGATGCTGCAAGCGGAGAGGATTCATTTCAGAGGAAGCACATGTGTGGATGTAGATGGCTCCCACACACACCACGCACGCACGCCCAACGCACGCACGCACGCACGCAACGCACGTTTGTGGATGAATATCTGGTGCATTTGCCGATTATTTTTTTTTTGCAAACAAACATCCTATTGGTGTGTGAATACATAATACAAGTCTGAGTTTGTGGCTTTGTGTGATCTCTCAATCGTCAGCTATATGTAGAAGTGAATCAAAGATGTTAGTAGGAGGGAGATTTAAGTGTGATACAGCTGAGAGGATGGGTGATAATGATGGGGCATAATTTGTTTGATGATGAGGCCACATTTTAAAGATTGTGAATTCCCAGTCTGACAGCATGCAAGGTTAAAGAGGTTGGTATGTTATGGAGTTGTGAGAAAAATTGTTGATTTTAAAAAAATATAGGTTTTGCTTATTTGGTATGTATATTTTTTTTTGAAGGACTTCAGATAGAAAAATGGTGAGGATGGAGGGGTTGTTGGTCAATTAATTGAGGTGGATTTTGTTGTGCTGAAGCGGAGAGATAGCGTCTGCCGTCCCAGGGTCAGACTGATTTATCATCAGAGGAAGCACCTTCGTGTGCATGTGATACTTAATACAACTACAACAATTATTACTAATTTTGTGAAATAATCACACAATACTAAAATTTTACACTTTAATTTTACAAAATGTAGCAATGCTGTTGGTGCTCTCTTCTGTTATTATTAATTTCGTTTATTAATGTTGGACAGAATTAAAACATATGCTATCAAACACACACACACACTGCACATCCTTGTTAAGATTAAATTTGGTCACACACACACACACACATACTTGACTAATTCGGTCTCGTACGCCCTGAAAAAACTAAACAAAACAAGCACACACACACACACACCACACCACAACACACACACAACAACACACAAAACACAACACAACCATGCATTAACTTTACTCTGGCCTTGTACAGTTGAGCATGTGGGTTTAGCACAGCAATAATAATGCTTCAAAGAACATGAGGGCTTTCTTTTTTATTTTCTACTTATATCTATCATCCTTTTCTGATGATCGCAAGAGGTCAGCACTAAATACAGGTGCAAATGGAGGCTAAATGATTAATTTAGCACATCACATTTGTAGTCTAAATGCTAATCTGTCCTGATGTGTCCCAGACAACAGCAAAGCACTGCCTGCTTCACCTAAAATACAACCATTCTTCTGCAACATGGGTTTAAATATTTCAGATTTTGTACAGCTATGAAATGAAACCATCTGATCGCAATAATTGGAAATGCCTGAACAAATACATTCACATAACATCTCGTACAAGCAGATGTGAAGCACATCAAGACCTCAGTTATTATAGTTACTAAACTAAAACAATTCTGCCTGAAATGCTCAAGGTTATAAGATTAAGTTTTAAAATATATTTGAGAGAAAAATACAACAGATTTAAAATATATATTGTTTTCTCCCAAACATATTTCAAATGTATGATTTTTTTTCTCAGCACAAAAAGTAACAGATAGAAGGAAGATGGATGGATGGATTAATTCATTTACAGTGCATTAAAGGGTTACTCCACCCCAAAATGAAAATGTTGTCATTATTCACTTACCCGCATGTCGTTCCAACTCCATAAAAGCGTCATTCGTTATAGGAACACAATTTAAGATATTTTAGATAAAAATCGGGAGGCTTGTGACTCTCCCATTGACTGCCAAATAAATAACACTGTTGAGGTCCAGAAAAGAATGAAAAGCATTGCCAGGGAAGTCCATCTGCCACCAGTGGTTCAATCTGAATTTTATGAAGTGACGAGAATACTTTTTTTAGGATGGATGGATATGTGGATATATGGATGGATGGATAAGTGTCTGCAAAAAACTCCCATACCAATACATAAGAATATAAACTATACTTTAAGCGTTAGAAGTGTACCTGTGTGTGTTGAGACCATCGCTGCTGCTGATGAATACATCAAGAAAGAGCTAAATTTGGGCTCTTAAATAAATTTAAAGAAAGAAAGAAAGTTATCTGTTGTCAAGGCAGTGGGTGAAGAGAAAAGCTGTCTTAATTACATATCCCTCTTTTAGCTCAGGAACTGGCCGTGCGCCCCGTCCAGTCCACACACACACACACACACACACAGACACACACACACACTGCTGGAGCCACCAGGGTGAAACGCTTCAGGAGGAGTGAATCAATTCCATTAATTAACTGCCCGATTTTTTACTAATGAGAAACACATTTAAGCAGGTTTTTATTGTTGGAAACCTTATCGCCTCATCAGTTTAAAAGCCTCTGGAAAGTGTTGCTCTAAAGAAGTTTATTTGTTGTCATTTGTTGTTAATTTTAGTTTAATGCTTCTGAGAACTGTTATTCTCGAACCTGACACAGAGTTAAGACAGCATGTGTCAAATCTGTCATTTAACATCTTGTCATTAAAAATCTACAGCACTAAAATAGCATGCAAATGTTCTGTATTGTTGATTACTTAGCATGTTGTATCTAAAGCAGTTCTCAAACTTCAGTCATTCACACCCACTAGCAGGGTTATTGTTTTTAAAAACCAGGGCTCATTGGAAATATGTGCCTGTAACAGAAAAATGGCTTTTTGCATTGCTTTTTGCACGTTTCGCAACACTTTTAAAGGTGACATATCTTGAAAATCTGACTTTTTTTCTGTGTTACAGTGCTATAATCGGGAGAAAAAATGAAAAAGAACAACCAAGTAATTTTTTTGGTAAGCATTTCTCTGCAAGCTTGTGAAAAACGAGCCGCTCAGATTTCACTCCCCCTCTGTCATAGAAAGGGGATCTTATTATAATATTACTGTCTCTTAATCTGGAAGTTTCCATCTATGGTGCCGTCATTGTGTTTTCACAAGCGACAACAGTGTACCAGTTCTAACGCCATGGCGAAAGTTCAAGCAAAGCATGTTAACTGTTCTTTAACTGGTCTTTGGCTCAGACAAGCACAGAACTCTATTTAGAGTCCCAGCCTCAGAGGATTTATTGATTTATTTACTGTATATTACGCTTCTGCCACACAGATCTAATATAAACATGCAATTTCTTTCCCAGCTGTTTACCTTCACAGAAATAATCAACTGTTTTTGTAACTCATGTGTGTTTTTAACACTTGTTGAACTAAGCACAATGTGAAAGAGTGTTTTATCCAAAACAGATAAATCTGAATCTATCAGTGTTTTATTACGTTGGTTGTTGTATCGCGGTAGTTTGTAAATTAAGCAACCATGCCATTTTAGCTTGCTTATACAATTGTTTGAGCTCTTTTATCATGACTTGTGTTTGACGGGACTCTTACACGAGCGCTTCATATCGCAAGTACAGTGTTGTACTGGGTGAGCAAACAAGAGAGTTTACTGTGTCAGAAAATTCATACATATGAAGCTGGTTATGTGATGAAAACATTTGAATTAGTATTAATTCACAAATCATGTACTATTGTAAAAGTGCTCTGAGGTCGTATAGTATTGTGCAAGGAACTGTGCGAAAATAAGTCTTTATTAATGGATAAACTGTTCTCATAATCATAATTTGTGTGAAAAGAATAAAAGCTGTTGGTGTTTTATTCCACTAGTGTTCATTTCAGCCAGAAACTGCAATCAGAGCCGATCCTAGACTTCTGTGAGCCCTACGCAAAACTGTGTCGACCGGGGGGGGAGTTTGTGTGGTTATGAACGAATGAATGAAACGCATTTGTCTGTGTTTCACTCCATCTCGAATCGCGCTCTAGCGGATAGTGCTTGAAAAACAGTGTCTCTTCCGTGGCTTGCTATGCTTTCAACTAATTTTTTTAAGTCTCGAGCAAGAGACTTTACGACCTTTCACGTTACATAATTTGACTGATTTTTACGTAGAAAGGGCGACAGCGCCGCATACAATAAATGATCATTCATGTTTTCATAGCCGCTGGACAAATTCAAAAACTAAAATTAAATGTGACCCTCTCTGTGAAACCCAGCTAGTCATTTTTTTGTGATTTGCTGGTTTCTACAAAAAAAATCATCTTTCATATATTAAAGAACATTCTGTGAAAATGTAACCTTTATATCTTTAATATTGACTGAGTAAGGTCATGTCAAATATAAAAATCATAGTGGAATAGTGGAATGGTAGAAATCAAACTTTGATGCTTGTTATCTCATAATTAGATTTTGAGACTTTAGCCTGGATTTCACAGAGAGGGTCACAAATCATCTTTGAGAGCAAGGGGGCCCCCTGGTGTTTCGGGGGCCCTACAGAGCTTGCGTATTCTGCATATAGGTAGGATCGGCTCTGACTGCAATGCATTGTATGTATACTATAGGTACACTTTTTGTGTAACTATAGTTAGAGGAATGTATCTTCAATGAGCCTACGTTGTTTTTTGTTTTTTTTGTCTACTGAAAACTCAAAACCTTTTATTATAAGATGACGGCTGAACACAATGGAGCAGGACAGTTCACCTGAAGACAAAACGCGCTTGAATAATGGTGAAGTATGTACTTTTTTCAATGCAATTCATCACAAAGGGTAAGCCTGCAACACTAATGCCTGCATCTCGGATGAAACATTATTGACCAATTTAACAGAAATGCAGACAAGAGGAAGTAGGAATTATTGATTTCTAACAGATTTGATTATATGATGTATAGATTTGCTTATATGATGTATACTGTAAGTATTTAGGGTCACTTTTAATTTTCCACCTAAAGATATATTAATCACTTAGACGTTTTATTCACATTTTACCCAAGATACTTTGTCTGAAAACCTCTATGGACATCCACTGGTGGATATGGAGGATGGAATAAGTGATTTGGGAATTAAGAGTGTTTGACTGGTATATTGAGGAAATGAAATGAGGGGGTTTTATTCTGGCCAATATAAGAGCGGTTGTTTGAGGAGCATCATTCTAGACATTTAGAAAAATAAATGACCGTTTATGTCCTCAAGGTTATTGTGTTTGATAAAATTCTGTGATTAACATTATATATTAAACATCAGAAAAAAGGACAGATTATTTTATTGTTTCATTGACTAAGTATTTTGCATAGCTAGCACCTTTAATATTTGCCATGTGGGAAATGTAATAATTTAAAATATCTACACAAAATATAAATACATAGATGAATAATACAAACAAATGTAATAATGTAATATTATAAATACAAATTAATAGAATGAAAATGAATATCATATAATATTTCAAGGTCCAAATTAAATACACATTAAAGTGTCCATAAATCTAAACTTTAAGAAACTTAATTTGAATAAAGTTTAGGGGCAAAATTGGGACAGCTGGAATTTTCTTTTTAGGGCACTCATTAAATATTCAATTATTTTTACTGATGAAATGTTGCTTATTATTTTAAAACTATTATATATATTTATGGATTTTCATATTTTAAACTTGAAAGTCTGGGTCAAAACTAAACAATATAATTTATTAAAGATATTATCAAAAATAAATTAAATCAGTTTTCTAATATAAACCTAAAATAAAAATAAAAAAACCTTTGTAATAAAAAAACCTCAGGGACATAAAAGCGCCGATTCACATTAATGCTGAAGATTTTTAAGAATGAGCATAATGAAATAAGGACAACACATTAAAATACAAGATAAGTGATTCAAAACTTTATGTAAATTCCATGAGTCTACATCTGAAGGCTTTTAGAAGATTTGCTTGTGCTATATGACAAATGTGATATATTTTGTAGAGAGAAAGTCATGATAAGCAATAGCGTGATAGACACTGAGCTCCAAAAGGAGGTGAGGAGAGACAAGTCGATATCCGTACTTGAAGGGAGCGGAAAGAGATGGATATAGCTGGTAGCACCTCAGCCAGCTGGAAAGGACAGAAGAGTCACCGTGTGTACCAGAATATGTACTGAGGAGCAAGTGACAAAGGAAGTGAGATCTGGAACCGTCGCAGCTATTGCCCACAGATACGACCTCACGGTCGGGTTAGAAGCTGGCAGAGGGTCAGATGGGATGCGAAGAGGCAAAAGATCAGAGACCAAAGGGAGGAGAGCGGATAGCGGGACAGGTAGGACGTACCGCAGATGCAGCGGAGGGCATCGAAGCTGCAGAAGAGAAAGACACAGAAAGGAAACAGAGCGGAAATAAGCCAAAGCAATTGCAGCCAAGCCATGGTGGTCAATTTCCCACCTAGTGGGAAAGACAGGGTGTTAAAAGCAGCATGGCTATTGAGTCCCAAGCGGTTGTCGAGTTGTAAAAGGAAATGTGACTGTAGTGCCATGGTCACCAGTGCAGCAGAAACAGATGGAGATGGAGGGAGGCAGGGATAAAGCAGTTGGCACCAGTCATGGTGATTTCGATCCCAATGAATCTTTATAATCTTTCAATTCAGTTCACCAGAAACGTTTGTTCTGGTTCATTACTGAAATGGCTTTTGTTCAATCACTGTCCGTCAGCAGATTCTCGTTCAAGGATGTTTCCCAAAAGAATTGTTAGCAACCTATGGTTGCAAGTTTTGTCTTTACCGATATAGTTCAATCATTTGGTGTTTCCCAAAACTATAGTTCAAACAAACATTAGTAAGCAGCATCATTAAGCTGTGGTTGTAAGTACAGCTCTCGACCTGTGGTTAGAAGCATAGTTTCTTTATCGTAAAAAAAAAATAAAGTGTGAAAATGTGATGTCTGGCAACCAAAGGAGTCACAGAACTTAAATTTACAGTTAAAAAAACATATTTCATTAAATAATGTTCTAGATCTGTTTTGGACCTTTATAATATACCAGTGACCGGGATTTTGATCTTAGTAAATCTTTAGTTTCAACAAAAATTGTAAAGTTGTGTGGTTTGAAGTACAGCTCTCGATCTATGAAAAAAGAAAACGTGTGAAATTTACCAGCAGTTGTGGTTGACAGAACTTTATCTTAAAAAAATACAGTAGAAACATTTTACGTTTTTACAGACTGAACTTAAATTGACAGAAGGGAAAAATTATAATCTGCGTTGGACCTTTATAATATACCAGTGATTAATTCTGGAAAATATTAATTCTGATTCGATACTGAAATTCTTGTTTAGTGGTGCCTTTCTCGAAATTATAGTTAGCCGACAATGGTTGCAACTTCTGTTGTTAATCATAGTTCAAGAAGCCTCCGATTTTTCAGTGGCTTTCAGAATTAGGGCGGATCTTGCACTTGGTGCTACACAGTTGTAGTTGGTGCTACACAGTGTTTGGACATGCACTGATATACATCCCCCACTGTCATATTGCTTCTAAACTGAAAGCGTCTGCTCTGCTCCATACAGCCAGGGTTGCCAGGTCTGCGTGAAAACAACTAGCCCATGGCAGTTAAAAACAGCCCAAAGCAGCACAATGACTATATTCCAACTATCAAAACTCAAAATATGTCATTTTGATAACTAAAATACGTATTTTACAGTCACTGTTATGCACATTGATCATAAACACAGCTCAAAGGCTTCCTATCATTGGCCCTCCTTCACAAAACTTAGTGCAGTTTTATCATAGGCAGAATTAAAAATGTTACAAGCAATACAAGCATTTCAGTCAAATGTAATTTTCTGCAATATTTCAAACCTTTAACCCACAGGGGAAAATAAACCCACGGCATCACTTTAAAAGTAGTCCAATTGCGTGAAAAAACACGGACTTGACATCCCTGCAGCCATCACGAGCTACAAGAGTCATTTCACTGATCATGGGAAGAGAGTAAGGAGAGATGACTGACAAGACCATGGTGGAGGATTCGCCGCTCAACTGATTCGCTGCTCATCCTGAGCTCATTGACAAATAGCTGATCTTTAAAGATGTGCTCCCTTTACACAGAGTAGGCCTACGCATGATTGCAAAATCGTAAGTGAGTAGTGAGCGCTCATTCAAAAGTGATTTTGTCCCGCATATTTATAGTGTGAAAATTACATACAGTATAGATTGTTTGCGGGATATTTTTTTTTAATAAAAATAAAAATCTTATTGTCAAAAAAGAAAATCAAAGTACAAATCATAACATCATAGTTCAATTAAAAAAAATAAAAGTTCCAATGAACAGTAGCAAACAGCATCGTAAAGCTGTGTGGCTGGACGTATAGCTCATAACTTGCAGTATTGAACCTTTATAATACACCAACGATAGTGATTTTGATCCCAGTGAATCTTACGATATTTGAAAAAACTCGCATTGTGATTGTTTATTATATTGCGATATATATTTCTGTGATATATATTGCTGTATAAAAAAAATCACCATATGATTGGAATAGCTCTATTTGGAAAAAATACACAATGATTGGAGTGATTTTGTTAAATCAGCATAGAACAAAGATACAAATTATATAAACAGTGCTTTATATTTTTCAGGTAAGTCTAACAGTATTCGGGTACAGAAATTGAATAATCAAATATAAAATAGCGCTGCATAATATTCACTGTATAAATTTAATAAATAAAATTACAAAGTGATTTTTCTCTCTGTGTTTTGTTGTTTGATTAACATTCATGACAAGCCTCTGGAACAATAAACTGCTGTGAACCAATATACTGACATCCATTTCTTTCTCAATTGTTTATCTTTAAATATAACGACCAGTATACTAAACATCGCACATCCTCCGATGTGACTATAGCGGATGTGCACATTGCGATATCGATGCTGAAACGATATATCGTGCAGCTCTATTTTGATTCAGTTCGTTACTATAATGGCTTCTGCTCAATCACTTCCATTCGTCATATAATATATTGTTAATATTCCAAAATACTCAAATCTGATTTGTACCTTTATAATGGAACAGTGATGAAAATTTACAGCAATAATCTGACATTAACTTGATCTCAAACCAGTTAAAGGAGTCATATGATGCGATTTCAAGTTTTCCTTTCTCTTTGGAGTGTTACAAGCTGTTGGTGCATAAGATCCCTGAAGTTGCAAACACTAAATTCTCAGAACCAAATAGATATTCTTTATAAAGGTTAAAACTCGACCACACTAGTGCTGTGTTCGATACATCGATACGACGATGTATCGTCACAGAGATTTGATGATACGAGTATCGATACAGCTGGCCCTGTATCGATATTGTGGTATGTGTGCAGCAGTGGACCGCACTTAATTTGAAAACACCGTTTACAATGTTTAACAAACACCAGTGTTTAATCTGTCCGCAGAGGAACACTACTGGGTTGCCTGATATGGCAACCATATGTACGTACGCTCTCTCTCTACAGTGGATAAACGTGCTTGCTTTCTGAAAACACAGGCTAGCTTGCGGTTTAGTGATCTCCACTTCAATATATTCTCAGAAAAGTGTAATTCATCAAGTGTTCACTAATGAGAGAGAGAGAGAGAGATAAAGAGAGAGAGATGCTGTGTATGTATGAATTTCCACCGTAACAGTGAAGCGGTGGGTTTAATTTCTTTAGAAACAATGATGCTACCAGCTCCTTGCTGAGAAAGATAATGTAGCTCTTGAGCGATTAAGCTACTTTATTGATCAAATTGCGGGGCAGCGTTAAAAAGTGTGTTGCTGAATGTCTGTGCACGGCCGCAACGTGATCTGTGTGTGGCTGAGCGTGTGTGTGCGTTAGAGTCAGTGAAGACAGCGCATTAGTTTAGAACTCTTCAAATTTTTATTTTTAAATGTAGAGAGTGCGTTAATGTGTGCAATGATAACCTACCATCAATGTCAAGATGATTTTTTTAAATATATTAATATGAGTACATTACAACATACATTTATTAGAACGAGTATATTATTATTCATGGGCTTAAAAACAAGATGCAAACAATCAGAATATTTTACCCGGTGGAGAGTGCATATGCAACATATGCTATTACCTATATTGTACTGTGGTACGGTTATAGAGGCCCTTCATAATGCAGAGGTCAACTGCCTGCTCTGCCTATAGATAGCACTGGCACTATAGTATGCAGTGTTTAAAAAAAACAGCTGTTTTACTAAATTATTCTGAGGTGAAATTCAGTGCAGTCCCGTATCATGATACGTATCGTATCATGGCCTCTGTATCGTGATACGTATCGTATCGTGACTTTGCTGGTGATACACAGCACTAGACCACACCCTCCTTAAATGGCTTATTCAAACACGCCCCCACATGTCTGCGTCACGGTGTGGGAAGTTTTGCATAACATCACCCAAATGTATACGCAAAGAAAGACGGCACTATTATTATCGCTGTAGCATTGTTGCTGCCGCCGGCGCCATGTCCTGTTGTGAAACACCTGGCGTTTCGTTGTGAAAGTACTTTGTTTGGGCTTCCAAAAGAGGACACAACTAGAAATCAGTGGTTAAGTTGTATTTACAAAATTTTTCCAGAACAGTTCAACCCAAATATTAGAATGTGTGCAGCGCATTTTACGGAGGACTATTTCCTGAAAATGGGAATAGCCTGAAAGCTGTGCTCAATGCCTGTTTCTATAAAGTGGGGCGATTCCAACTTTGCAAGGACTGTCTGGCGATTCTGACTCACAACCTGTAAGTACGTTTTATTATTTAAAGAATTTGACACTGACGATTCAAATGCGAGTTTCGAGCAGTGTAGAGTAGTGATTGTTGTTTGTCGTTTCTCCGATCACAAATGCAGACATGGTAATGTTTACACGGCGCGATGCAACACGACGCGTAGAAAGACAGTATATGTCATTATAATCAGTAATTATGTTCCCACTGGATGCAACAAATGCCTCGTTTATAATGGGTTACATTGTTTTTGTGTCATCGCGCCGGGACACGGCATCACAATACGGTGAGGGGCATAACATTTCCGTCTCACACTTGAGGTATTCGGCCAATCACAACGCACTGGATAGCTGGCCAATCAGAGCACACCTTGTGTCTCAGAACGATGAGCTTTGTAAAAATCTATGCGTTTTAGAAAGGCAGAGCATAAAGGAGCTACAATAATGTTGTATAAACCACATAAACACATTGCATTACACCAAATACACAAAATAATGTTCGTTTTAGCCACATTATATTACCCCTTTAAGTAATAGACATTAGTACTCCTCTATCTACAGTATGTGACATCAACAGCAATTCTAAATTGCTGAACCAAAATAGTTCAGAAAAGAAAGTTGTGAATAGCTAGTTAATTTTTCCAGTGACACATCAAACTGTGGTAGTTAAGCAGTTACACACTCTGGTTTGCCTCGTTCATTCAATTCGCTCACACATGACATTTCCCAATTTGTTCATTCGGAGTAATTTTGGAAAGAAAACATCTGTCGGTAAAGGCTGTAAAATTGAACCACAAACCCTTTAATTGAATCCCCAAAACACACATCTGTGCTAACAAAATGCACATGTACAGTACCATTTCACATATGTATAAACATGCTGTATCATACAATTCTAGCAAACACATAGCCATAAACACACACAGATACATCTGCTAGACGCACAACACAAAGCAGCTGGAGGCATTAAAGCAGTGCTGTATAAACACCATTAGAGCAGAGTCCATTAAACACACAGATTGTCATATAAGCATATTCACTTTACCACAGCACACACATTTGTTTGATAGGGACGTTCCATTGACTTCTGTTGATTTTATAATGAGTTAATGAGCTGTACCCCTAAACCTTTCTCTAACATAAAGATTTTTTGCATGTTTAGGTATTTATTAGGACACTTGGTCGCTTTACATATCTGTCGAACAGTCTCTGCTTGTCTATGTGCGTATCATGGCCCAAATGTTGTCCTGCATTGCTATCCTGATCTCAGAAATATTTTATACAACATTTATACTTTTGTTCTTTTGGATTTACATTTTTGTCCATTTGGATGTATGATGATGCATATAATATGGACATTTTATGATATGCCCGTTACAGATCTCACAGAACCATAATAATAATTATTATAATAATACAATTGATGATTATTGTTTTAATATCAGTATATATTGAATGTATATATTTAACATATATAATATACAAATATTATATATTTTTTAAATATGTCTATATTAAGTTTATTAAAAAATGTTATGTAATGAATGATTAAAAGTTATAAATATTATATTAAAGGTATAAAGTAAAGATTAAATTATGAGATTTTAGTTAATTTGACGAAGTCCAGGTTTTAAATATTAGGCGTAAGAATAATTCTAAAATAATTATTAAAATAACACCTCACCTAAAATCACACCTTATATGTTAGATTTTTTTTTATATTCAAAATCAAATACATTGAAATATAATATTTCCTCCGATTCCTCCCCATCTCCATATCCCTTTTAAATGCTCCACATGAATATGATACCAGAAATGATATAGAACAGATTGAAATAATGTCAAATTGTATAAATGTGGTGAATAAATGTGATGCCATTTAATATTTAGCTATTGCCGTTGATTAAATACAATAACCATATAATGAACCTATTAATCCCATAAATTCAATATTCTAAAAACCTGCAAAAATTGGTAAATATTTATGCGTCACAAAAGTTGTTTTAAATGCTGTCACTCAATGTAACAGATGCTGTTACATTAATTTGGTACAATTCAATTGAAAATGTAACAAAATAAAAAACCATACACAAATAACTACTAATACTTTTATTAACTAATAAATATTATTTATATTGGTGATGTGTAATGCTGTTAGTAAAATGACTAAATGCATGAAAATAGGACAAAGCTGACCACACATTCACAACAGCAGCAGTACGATGGATCCAGAATATTACACTTGCTTTGACTCTTTCCATTTCACATAAATGTTGCCGTTGTTTTCTCCAACAGATCTTCCCTTACAGCTCTCTTTGTTTTTAATGAAGTCTCACCAGAAGTTGGCTTCTAACGCTCCAGTAATATATATAGATGAGGGAGTGAAAGAGAGCGAGAAGCAGATAACTGACAGAATGACAGATAGACCAAGAAACATGAGCCAGTTGTGTGCCACTTCCCTCTCTAAAAGTCTGAAATGCAATTTTAACAAAATGTATATCAAATACATGTCAATGATTCAGTCAGAGCATCTTCAGCCAATCACAATGGGATGATTATGTAATTGACTGCTAACCTCAAATGCAAATCCTTCTGTATCACGTACTAACTACTTAAAGTTTAGATGATCACATCACATGCCTATTGACATTTATTTTCTGCTTTATAATGTAAGAAATCACACTAAGCCCAAATATGCGAATACATTTTTTTTAAATGTGCACAACGCAGTTTTGTTTTTTTTGCAACACATGGTTACGTAAATTATGGAATTTATATTTTTGGGTCAGCAATTCCTTTATTTTTGTACCTATAAAGCAATATTGCTTTTATTTAGTATATTATTTAGTAAATACAATTGTGTAACTTAAAGGAATAGTTCACCAAAAAAGGAAAGTTGCAGAAAATGTACACCTTCAGATGTAGATACATTTTCTCACGAGTGGATCCTCTATATTGAATGGGTGCCATCAGAATGAGAGTCCAAAGTCTAAATGCCTCGATGGATGTTTATTTTTTTTTCTTCAAGCAAATTTTTGTTACACAAGACTTTAACTGATGGACTGGAGTGGTGTGGATTATTGTGATGTTTTTATCAGATGTTTGGACTCTCATTCTGACGGCACCCATTCACTACAGAGGATACACTGGTGAATAATTGATGTAATGCTAAATTTATCCAAATCTGTTCCGATGAAGAAACAAACTCATCTACATATTGGATGAGCTGAGAGTGAGTAAATATGAAGCAAACAAAACAGAGAAATTTCACAATATATCCATGTTCTACAGAAGAAAGAAAGTCACAGAACTTTGGAACGACATGAAAGTAAAAAAAAATGTCAGGATTTTCATGGGTGAAATTTACCTGACATCGTGTGGTACATTTTTATTTTCTTAAAAAAAATTAAAATAAACGCATAAAGCTGGAAAAATATTGTTATTGTTTTTACCACATCCATTTCAATAAAAGAGGTTTAACTTATCTTCAATATTCTTGGCTTCTTCATACTAAATTGCTTGTTTTTGTCAGGGTGGGTGGAAGGGATGAGAGCGAGGACTCAACTGCTGGAGGAAAAGGGCTTTATTTAATACAAAATTGAAATACACAAAAACTACCGCATAGAGCAAAACAGCCGGACAAGCCTGGACAAGACAGTCAACATTCGAAGACGAACTCACCCACGACTGCTAAACACAAGGAGGTTATAAAGGGAGCAAACAAGGAGGGTAACGAGCTGACACAGGTGGGGCAAATTAACCAATAATCAGGAAACAAGATGGGTGGGGTCAAGATAATTGACATGAGAGCACATGGCACACAGAAACTATGACAAAAGCCATGTGCTCTCACACAAAACAAAAACACAAGCACATGACCAGCAAAACAGATTCACTAGCCATGTGCAAAATGGGACATGAACACGCACGCAGCTATTAAGGAGACTCATAAGCCGCGTGTTCACACAAAACATGACAAGCATGAAAGCACACAGCCAGTGAAAAACACAAGCTGCGTGCCAAACAAAACAAGACAAAAGAAGAGAAAGCTAAACGAAGACAACGAATGCACACGGACAGAGGAGTGCACGGCCAGAGCGAACTCGAGACCGCACGCTCCCACAGCAAGACCAATCCTGGAGCGTGAGTGTCTGAACCCCGACATGAAACCAGAGCTGGGCCTGAAACAAGACAAGCGTGCCGGGATCCGAACACACTCGAAGTCGCACGCTCACCAGAAAACAAGACAATAGGGGAATGTCAGGGCTCTGTCACAAAACCATGAATAAACTAGACTGAAGTGACAGAACCCTGACAGTTTTCCTCATTTTAAGTTGCTTTGGGCAAAAGCATCTGTTATATGATTATATATATGCATTTTTTTATTTCTATAACTCGGCATTATTAGGTTGTCAATTATACTGACAGACAATCAAATGATGGTCATGCAGAGTAAAAAAAAAAAAAGTCTGTTCTAGTTTCAGAGGTGGTGGAGTGTAACAAAAAATTTAAACCCATTAGTGTATCCCGCTGTTCTGAACGACACTTCCGCACAAACCTCTGTTGAACAAGCCACCCTGTGATCTCATTTCAAAGCACAAGCTGTGTGTGAGAGAAAGAGAGAGAGAGAGAGATGTTTTTAATTGCATGTGAAAAGGGATTAAGAGCTGAGGAAGCTTTCGTGTATGAGACAGTGTGAGACAATGCTCTGTGATTGCCGCGTTGCTCTGCGTTCCGCAGCTGGCCTTTATTTCCACTGCTGAAATTTAGAGTGCCTCTAAACGCATTGCTCACCATCTGTTATATCAAACAAAACACACACACACACACACACACACACGTTTATACTCAATGAGCTAGCAGTACGTTCTGTCATCATATTCTTTCAGGGCATAATGACCTATAATAGTTTTTTTCTCTCCAGATACAGTTAAGGTCCAGTTCCCATCAGTAGACCTGTCCTCAGGCCTGTGGAATCTCATATCTGAAACTTTATTTACTCCTTCAGCAAAGTCAAACCACTGAAGACTGAGGTCGACTTGACCAGGGGCTGATCAGTTTGTCCAAGTGAAGTATGAGCTGTTTTTAAAGCTGAAATGTTTATGAGAAATGTTTTTCATCATTAGGGAAAAGATTAACCTTGTTTTTATGGAAGCCCGTTTCGAGTTTATATCTCACAATCTTGACTTTATTTCTCAGAATTGCGACTTTATGTCTCGCAATGCGAGTTTATATCAGAATTGTGAGATATAAAATTGCGAGTTAAAGTCCAGTTTTGCAGGGGGGGGGGGGGGGGGGGGGGGGGCACGGATATGTTCTCAGAACACGCAATTATGAGAAAAAAAGTCAGAATTGTGAGATACAAAGTCGCAAATTATTATTATTTTTTTTATTCAGTGACGGAAACGGGCTTCCATATGTTTTAAATCCTTGTTAGCCAGAAAAAAGTAACCTGACCGCATCAAACAAATATCTATATATTATGAAGTGTATTATTTAAGATAATATTAAGTACATTAACATATAAGTAAAGGCCTGTCACATATTTTTCAATATAATTCCATATGCATTATTCAATATTTTGTAATGTATTATCACAATATATCATTCAGTATATTTTCAATATGCATTAAATAATTTCATATATTGATCATTAATGTACTGTATAAGGAAATATATTTTCTTTGTGTAAGGGCACTTCTACTTTATAGGGAATGTCACTGTCAGTTATCGTTTTCTTTTAATTACAAATATTTGTAATAAATATGAAATATTTTTCCCCGTCCAACATGTTGAGAAATCTTGTTGTTCATCTCAAAAATTCTGGCTACATAACCAATTTCATCTCTGCAAAGTTTTGTATTAATTTATTTATTTTTATCATGATTTAGTTTTTTTAAAGCACTAAAATTAACTAAGTGGAAATAAAATAAATAAAAACTAAAACTGAAAAATTAAATATAATAAAACTAAATATTAATATAAAAAATCAAGGCACATAATAAAATTACTATAGATTTAACTAAAATTACAAAGAAAACTGAAAGCATAAAAATAGAAGCTAATTCAAAATTATTAATAAAAACTGTAATGGTTTATAAATAATACCAAAATAATACTGCAGGGTATCCAGAAAGTAAAAAAAATTAAAAAGATTCACAGTTTCAACCGATAAATGCATAGCATAACTGTTTTCCACATTGATAATAATAAGAAATATTTATTGAGCTGCAAATCAGCATATTAGAATGATTTCTGAAGGATCATGTGACACTGAAGACTGGAGACACTGAGTGATGCTAAAAATGACAATTATTAAAATTATTACTTCCAGTTTTAATTATGTTTCCCATAATTACTGTTTTTACTGTATTTATGATGAAATAAATGCATCCTTGGTGATCATAAAAGACTTTGTTCAAAAATATTTTTTTAAATCTTACCGACCCTAACAGCTGAAAGGTATATAGTATATATATTGATAACCACTTTTTAAAAATCTGTTATGCATTATTTATCTCATAGGTATCCTTGCATTGTGATATGACACTAATAGCCTAAACCCCGGATGCCGTTTGTGTCTAGCAATGCCCTTGAGTGGCAGCTGGATCCATGCAAAGACACATGTACAGTGTGCTGAGCAACTACATGATCAATGTATTAGTTGTCAGTGTGTGTGTGTCCTCATGACTCCAAAATAAAGCTTGTAACATCAGGTAGGCATCACACAGCACTCAGACTCTTATCTCCTGGTGTAGCGTTCCAACACACTGCTATATTTACCTCCCCAATCTTAACTACAGTGCTGATCAATTTCCTCCAGTCTGCCCGGCTCTTTGAGCGCCAGCGCAGGATGGATTGAAGTCTGCTCTAATGCTCATGACAGCAAGTTTCAAATTGCAGAGCAGAGGGATTGAGCGAGCAAGAGATCTCCGATTATACAGCAAGTGTTCTGAAATACTTCCTCTAATTCCTGTATCGGCTTCATGCTGTGGCCCTCTGACCACGTTCCGCTGGATAACAGATAACCGCACCGCTTAATGAAGGAACACCTGAGAATTCCAAAACCTTCCTGAGTGGAACCTTCAAGTTACCTTGAGAGAAAACAATATGGCACAATTGTGGCTGACTATGAAATTGCAAAAGCTCTTATGATTATTAGTGGGACTTTATCTTTATTAGCAGACAGACCACTTGTAGAAAAATTAAAGTGCCCCTATTATGGGTAATGAAAGGTTCATATTTTGGTTTCGGGAGTCCCCAACAACAGGTTGACATGCATGCAAGGTCAAAAAACACTTTCATTTTCTTATAATATGCATTTATTTTTACCTTATTTGATCAATGACTCCCAAACGATTCGCTCAGCGATTCATTTTTCCTATTCTCAACCTCAGACGTCACGACCACGGACCGCTGGCTGAACGTCTGATGCATATGGCCAGAGGCGACGGGGGGGGGGGGGGGGGGCTAGACTTCTGGGGGCCCATATTTTGGATTAAGGGGGCCCCTGGTGTTTCGGGGGCCCCCCCCCTCCCCACGGGGGGGGGGGGGGGGTTGAACGGGGGGGTGGGGCGGTGGCGTCAAAACAGAAAGGGGGGGGGATCCCCCCCCCCCTACCCCCCCCGGGTGTGTGTGTGCGAACCCAAAATTAAAAAACATATTTTGGATTAAGGGGGCCCCCTGGTGTTTCGGGGGCCCTACGCAGCTTGCGTATTCTGCGTATAGGGAGGATCGGCTCTGCATATGGCACACAAAAGTGGAAACACTTCAGGAGTTTTGAAGTTGTCATCGGATTGGTTGAATTATACAGGATTTCTGGGAGATGTGTGTGTCGCGTTCTTAAACGTTCTGCCTGGAAACAAAGATGCCGTGACGCCAAACCCCCTCACGAACGAAGAAAGTTGTCGTGTTTACAACTGTGACTAAACGCTGGATTTTCCAGCGTTTGTATGTGAAAGTATGTGAAATATTGAAAGTTTGCAGCATAGAATCTTTAAAATACGTCCGAGAGTTTTACACACCGGTCTGTTATTGTGGTGATATGTCCACGCCCCGAAACGGGACGCTGGATGAAACGAACTCTGATGGGTTGTTTGACATGTCAGACAAAGACTGAAGTGACAGAACCCTGACCGTTTTCCTCATTTTAAGTTGCTTTGGGCAAAAGCATCTGTTATATGAATATGTATATATACATTTTTTTATTTCTATAACTCAGTATTATTAGGTTGTCAACGATACTGACAGACAATTAAATGATGGTCATGCAGAGTAAAAAAAAAAAACAAAAGTCTGTTTTAGTTTCAGAGGTGGTGGGGTCATTTTTATAAATTCAACTATTATTTTCTCTTGTAACAAAAAATTGAAACCCATTAGTGTACTAAATAAAAAATATCACGCTGTTCTGAACGACACTTCCGCACAAACCTCTGTTGAACAAGCCACCCTGTGATCTCATTTCAAAGCACAAGCTGTGTGTGAGAGAAAGAGAGAGAGATATTTTAACTGCATGTGAAAAGGGATTAAGAGCTGAGGAAGCTTTGGTGTGAAGAAAAATACAAATACAAATTACGATTCTGTATGCCTAACATAATACAAAACATCAAATATTTTTTTTCTGTATAAGTTTTTTTTATGTCAACCAAACATGAAAGCAAGTCATTTTTATTTATGCTAAAATTTAATAGTCGAAACCCCCCCCAAAAAACGTTTGATAATTCGGTGTTTTTAATCGATGGCACAGTTCTTAATGTTAGTTATTGCCGTCAAAATTTTCTTTTGGATGATCGAAGGTTAAAGAGAAACTGACAAGGACAAGTCTCAAACCCAAAAATATTCTTTATAAAAGTTTACGCCGTCATAGAGGAGAGTTTGGGTCGCCCCCACATTTAATCACTGGTGTTCGCCCAAATGTTTACCAAAAAAAGAAGGCCCCCAAATTGTTGCCGCCAAATGTTGTGTAACGTTTGATAAGATTCATTTTCTGTGACTTCAGACACCCCTTTCGGCAACACACGGACTCAGGGCAAAATATACGCCCACCTCACTCTTCATACAATGAAATCCCAAGACAATGTTTCAGACATAGAGGAGCAACAATAATCTGTTTCTCTCTCTGTTGGAAAAATAGGAAAATAATTAGTGTGTGTGTGTCTATGACCCTTAAATAAAAATAAATAAAAAATGAATATATATACGTATAAATATAAATGATGACAAAATGTTTAGGCACCACGCAACCCACCTTTTCAGGGGGCCCCCACGGAACGGATTTTTAGTGTTGAGAACACATTTTTTTTGGAGCGTAATTGTCAAACGGACTCAAAAATGTTGAGGACAAACACTGTTAGACGTTATTTTAAGTAATTAAAATCGAATTAGAAGCCTATAAAGCTCATTTAGCATTAAAACTAGCGGTCTTCTGTCAAGTTTCTCAAAGTCTCGTGTGACGCTGTCCGGCGCGTGTAAAATAATTATAATGCTGAAAAGTACAATTCATATTTCTTTATTAAATAACCTTTATGAAAAAGTAATTTTACAATCAGCATGAGTTCTCCCCAAATGTCTTTCCCTCCACGCCATCACCACATAGCACTATAAAACGCCTCACGGTTTCGGTTGACACAGGAATTAAACATGCATCCCTAAAGTTTATAATTTGCATTTATTTTTTTAACATTTACATCAGCACTCGTGCTCTCTCCTTAATGTTTTAGTGTGTTCGTAAAAACAAAAATACAAATGATAAAACATTTAATTACATATTTTTACACCAAAAAAAGCTGAAGGCAACTTTTACAACTGTTTTTCGCGGCCCTGAAACGCGGTTATTTCTCAAAAATGTTTCTCGCATTTTTTTCACTGCATAAATTAAATAGCCAAAAGCTTTTTTATTGTCACTGCTTTAAAAAAAAAAATAAAATACAAAAACATTACTTAACACTGATGTATAATTTGTATACATCCTATCCTTTAATACCGCACAATTTAACTTAAAATTAATAATGTAAAATAATATTTTTTGGGTGAGTATTTGCTTTTTTTCTGTACTAATAAATTTACTTGCTGAGCAGAAGAGACTTCTTTTAAAACATTGAAAAATATTACAGATCCCAATTTCTGTTGAAAAATATTTTTTTGGAGATTGGTGAATATCAGTCAATTTATTAATAAGTAATTATTTATATAATTATTATTGTCTTACTTTTAATTTTATTTTCGTAAAATTACAATACTAACATTTATGAATTTCTGTCACACTGGTTTCGTTAAATCAACAGCATGCAGAGATATATTCAGTATACGAATTGGGAAGACGTCACACGCAACGCAATATATAAAAATGACAAATGATGAGTAATATTTTGGGGGGTAAAAAAGGCAAAATATTCCCCCTTCCACCACTCAATCCCACAAGAGCTGATTACCCCATTTTCAAAAATGAAACTCAGGAACAATCTGTAAAAAGATTCTGGGTGAGCCTAAAATAAGATCTAAGTGTTAAAAATAACTTTTTTATCTCACAGATAAAAATGTCTTCATAGAGGGACAACTATGTTAGGAGAAATGCCCGCTCCCTGAGAAACTCAATATTTAAATTTTATTTCTTAGCCAGAGATGACAGAATTCTCTATTAATTCTGTTGTGCTCCTATAAATCAAATATGTTGTGAAGCTGAGGAAGGAAATCTCTCTCTCTCTCTCTCTCTCTCTCTCTCTCTCTCTCTCTCTCTCTCTCTCTCTCTATCTCTCTCTCCTCTCTCTCTTCTCTCTTTCAGCCTTCTTATTTAAAAAAAATGCCTTTTTCTGTTTGTGGACGGCATGGAAAAGTAATAAAATAACTAGAAATTTTCAACATCGTTTTTACATCTTTTAGATATTTCTAATTATAGAGAGTAGTATGGATAACAATAATGTACGATAAAATGAAAATCCTTACCCCAGTGATCGCAAAATCCACCAAGGGGGGCCCTCCGGGAACATTGTAGGGGGGAAAATAAAACGCCCCTGTATTATATATATATATATATATGCGTGTGTATATATATATATAAAGTTGAAGTCAAAAGTTTACATGTTATGAATTTGTGCAAAATGTTGACCAAATAAACCAAGTAAGAGGGATATAATAGCCTGTAAGTTTACACTGACTGGAAAAATCGCAGGGTTCACAAAAAATGAATATATAAGAGAAAATATAAAGGGGTTTAAATTTAAAAAAAATTACCCGTTAACACAAAAATATTGTGCTGTTAAATACTGTGTTAGGCTACTGAATGATCAAAGAACAGCAGGAATATCAGGACAAACAGTAGATCATTATTAAGAATTAAGCGTATGTAAACTTTTGAACGGGGTCATTTTTGTAAATTCAACTATTATTTTCTCTTGTGGACTACGTGTAAACATCTTTTAAGTGAAATATCTTATTCAGGTCAGTACTAAATAAACAATAGCATGCATTTTGTATGATCCCTCTTACTTCCCATCCTACTTGCAGATTCTGCAAGGTGTTTGTAAACTTTTGACATCAACTGTATATAATTAAATGGGTCATTTAATGTATTTACATGTTTACCGTGAAGTAAAAAGAATTTAGTAAAGGCCTAAATAAATAAATAACAATAAATAAATAACAATAAATAAATACATAAATGTGGTGTATGATGGAAAAATAAAAATACATTGATTGTTTTTATTATTGGCCTAACATAATACAAAACATGCAAATATTTTTTTTCTTAGTGAGGATGAAAGCATAGTACATTTTAATCAGGCACTGAGAAAGGGGGATCGACTGTTACCAAGATGGCCACGAAGTGAACCGAATGAAAGGGACTTTGGTCTAGTTCAAGTCGCAAAGATGCGGGTAACTAGAAAACACTGACAAGGACAAGCTATCACTTACAACATCTCAGTTACAATGAACTGATAGAGGAGAGTTTGGGTCACCACAAAAGAATCACTTACTTTGTAGAAGACAGCAGTGGACCTTCAGACACCCCTCTTTCAGGGCAAAACTACTGTCACGCTATACAATGAAATCCCAAGACAATGTTTCAGACATGTCAATCTTTTTCTCTCTCTGTTCTCAGCTCATCTTAACAGTGTGTGTGTCTATGCCAGTTAAACTGAAACACAATGATGACAGAATGTTAGCATCCCTTTATCCAGTGTTGCATTGTGTCAAAAATTGTAAATAATTAAAAAGTAATTAAAATCTATTAGGCCTATAAAAGCATTACAACCCTAAAAATTACTGACAGTTTCAAATTCGTGTGACAGTTATTAATAACCTTAGTTATGAAAGTCTATAAATACATACATATTCAACAAACGTTCAAAACAGATACACACAGTTTTGTCCACTTAATGTTTTAGTGATCTACAGTTAAATGTTTTACACCAAATTAAATTGAAATGGCAACTTTTACATACTACAGTGGGCAGTTATTTCTCATTTCTCAGCATTTTCACTAACAGCGGCCTTTAATAATGATTTTGGGTCAGTGATGCAGTTCTAAGATTTCTGTTGAAAATATTTTTTTGGAGAGGAATAAACTCAGAATAAGAACTGATCGATTAGCCTGTCATGGTAAATAACAGCTGAGATGGTGTAATGAATGCAGCTCTGAGGGTGATTGGTTCACATTTTCATCGGAGAGAATTCTGGGTGAAGGCACACTGACATTGCTGTAAATCAAGTTGTGGTTAAATAAACGCCAGCACTCAGAAACGCCATGGAAAAGAGTGAGGGATATTTCTGAAAATTAACGCTTGCACTAAATGCTTACTGAGCTGAATGTGGGTGCATTATATATTACATTTTCACAGTAGGGGGTTATGAGAAATAAATCTATTTAGACATGGTTATGAATTTGTGAAATCCTAAAGGGGACCAAATAAACATCAAATTGCTCTGTGGAGCTTCAGTTTACACACTGGAGAAAATCGCAGGGTCACTGCAGGTCACGCATTCGCAGACTGAAATATAACTATTGGATGAAGACACTCATTTTAAAGGGATAGTTAACACAAAAATGAAAATGTGCTGTTAATGTACTCACCCTCAAGCTATCCAATATGTATATGAGTTTTTTTTTCTTCAGTAGAACATTAAAGAAGCTTTTTTGCTAAAATCGTTGTCCCTGGTTATTCATAAATTAAAAGTCGGTGGCTACTGGTACTTTGAGAGTCAAAAAAGAATATGCAGGCAACACAAAGAATGACTTTGACTAGGATATCATTTTAAAAGTTATGGTCTCCTCTTTCCATTGATACCAAAATCTAAATTTTGAAATGTGGGTCACTGTGACTCATTTTGCTGGATCTGGTCACATATACAGGCAACACAAAAGTAATACCTGTGGTTCATGGTGATATATTAAGGTCTTATGAAGCAAAACAATCGGTCTGTGAACCAGTTGACCAAATCAGATTGAACCGTCTGAAACAGTTCACGGCTCGAGCAGCATAGATCTACAAGTTACTCAATCAAAACTCACCTTCGGACGTCTGATAGTTATTCCGACTCAAAATGAGCCATCTGGCATATATATGTTCCTGTGATGCTGTTTTTTGTCAGGTGAGCTAATGAAGACTAGTTTATTCACTTCAAATGCTTTGACATGTAAAACATCCAAGTTTCACAATCTCATGAAAGTGCTTGTAAATGGTACGCCAAATAAAAACAAAAACTTGTGGTTTTGATATGCAAAAATTGTCTTTGGCATGTTTATACTACGCAATGGGTAGGATTAGGGTTGTGGGGTAGATGTGTATCATATGTCAGGGCTGAAAGATTTTGGAAAATAATCTAATTGCAATTTTGTTTTACCAATATTGCGATTGTAATTTAATATGCAATATTTTTTTAAAGCTCTTTATATTCTGTATTTTTCAAGAAAGACAAGCAATAAATCATTGTATAGTATGAACAAAACAATATTAGATAGATTAAACATAAATGTTCTTTTCTGTAGGCCAGGCCTGTATGTTACGATGAAATTAGGTGATGTATGAAGTAATATGAATGACATTTTTATTTAACAACAACAATCAAAGTAGTATATTGACTGATTTGTTGAACTTCCAGCCTTGTAAAGATGTAATAATTCTGACAAATAAGCCTGGTGTAAACATTAATATGAAAGACAGTAACAAATCATACAAACTAAAGCAGATTGCAGAAATATAAAAACAAATATGTTGCTTTAACAGATTCAATATTTAGGTATTTCAAAGTCACTGTAACAAACATACATGTAAACATGTGGATTTAACTTTTTAAACACTGTCTGTAAACTTTAGACAGACTTTAAACAAATAAATATGAATATATATACAGTATATATATTACCTTATTATACAGCCTATATTATCTTAAGGTCGAAGTCTTTAGCAATGAAATGCACCGTAACAGTGTTACTGCTTGAGGAATTTCCATGTGCCGTTTTGAAGTACGTTCATATACGCTTTCAAACATTCCGTGTGTAGCAGGTAAGGGTCGCCAGGTTTTCACAACAAAACCCACCCTATTGCTACTCAAAACTAGACCAATCACGTTTCGAGGGGTGTCCACCGGTGAAAATAGCATTCCGGGGGTAAAATAAATGTTTTTTGGAGGGGTTCCCCTGGTAAGATTCGCATTTCAGGGGCTAAATATCACATCTTTGTAAGCGAACCGCAGACTTGACATCACTGTAGCTTGCCAACTTGATGCTTCCACTGAAGACTGCTCAGATGTGTTCGACTTGAAGAAGCGCTGCTTAGACCGATCGTTGTGTGTCATCAAAGTACTGCGAGAGTTATAAAAGAGCAGACGTCTCCTTATGCTTTCTCTCACCGTACTTTGATGTCATGCACCGATCGATCTTCAAGTCAAACACACCTCTTTACTCTCGCGTCATGTGACAGTGTAATCTGCGGTTGAAAAATCACGTTTTTTCATATCGCGATATTATCGCGAATGCAATTAATCATTCAGCCCTATCATATGTACACGAAAACTGCATATCATATGCACGCCAACAAACTTTTATATTATATGCACGCCAAACACGTGTGTATCATATGCATGCCAAAGTCAATTTTTGCGTATCAATACCACAAGTTTTTCTTTTTATTTGGCGTATTTTTACACATTTTCATGAGACCGGGCTCAAAATAAGAGATGATTCCTTCTCATAACTTGCCTTTTATTTTATTTTTTTTTACAATTTCAAGTAAAATGTGGAACTTATTCTGCAGTATGACTGTCCTCTTCATTAACTCTGAAATACAAAAGTGAAAAGAACACTGTTGATAGCAATGCTATACACTAGCACTTGTATAATTGGCGTCTGTTTACAAAATATCATGGACATCGCTCATTTTCTCACCAATTATTGAGTCCAAATATTATGTCCATTTCTAAATCTCTGGGGGATTCTTCAAAATTATGCTAATCAGGATCCCAAGAGGTAGTTCAATAAGATATATTTTTCTCCTAAAATATGAGTCCTGCAGAGTGATGCCTCCATACAATATAAATAGAGATTGTCAGAATATAATAATAATGAAATATTAACATAATAATAATAAAAGAGATACATTTACATAGGATACATACAACATATGAAGAAAATCCAAAGTTTGATCAGAGAACAATAGACAGTGTGGTGCATTGTATTATTCTGCTTAATGACAGTGTTATCTATAGACTGATATACTCACGTTGCACTGAAACATGTGCAACCAAAAATATGTTGTGGCTGTTTTTGGTGTGCCTACTCTTTAGTGCTTAAAGTGCTTTTAGATGACAGAAACAGTGCTTGTTAAGGCTTGTCACGTTTTCTCAAGAATAATGTGAGGAAGGAGTTCAGGCAAATACACAATAAAAAAAATCTCACACATTGAAAATATGAGCAATTATTTGCAAACTGTCTAACCTTTTTTCAAAGATCTCTTATTTAATAATCATTTATTTTTTGGTTTATTTGTGTGATTCTGTGTAGGCCCATGTTTTAAAATGCACTATTTCACATTTATTTATACATTGTTTAATTTATCTCCTAATGGCTGTGCCTGCTTTCTATCGATTGATTGATTGATTGATTGATTGATTGATTGATTGATTGATTGATTGATTGATTGATTGATTGATTGATTGATTGATTGATTGATTGATTGATTGATTGATTGATTGATTGATTGATGATTGATTGATTGATTGATTGATTGATTGATTGATTGATTGATTGATTGATTGATTGATTGATTGATTGATTGATTGATTGATTGATTGATTGATTGATTGATTGATTGATTGATTGATTGATTGATTGTATTCATTTATACAGGAGGCTTGCCCACTTTTTGTTTAGATTTATTCCTTGGGTTAACTAAAACTTTATACACAATTATACTAAATATAATATTTTTAAGCATTTGTCTAATTATTCTATTATTCTTGTATAATCATTTTTTATCTTTTTCACAATTCAAAAGTGATTTTAAAAAGGTGAAAAATATAAAAAGGAATAAAGATTTGTAAAAATATCTGAAATGCAAAAACCTAAAATACTGATGTTGGAAGAAAACGTGTGGACAATGTATTCCTTTCTCCTCTAAAGAAAGCACTCATCAAGTCTGCAATGGCTCTATGGATGTTTTAATAATCTGACAATTTCTTCATCTATTTTCATGATCTTGCCTACAGCCCAGCAAAGCCCCTGGCCGGCCCTGCCAATCCAAACATATTGATCTTTCATTTTTACAAGCATCATAATCAGAACACTGCTAGTATCTGCACTCATCTTCAGAGCACCCTTGAGGCTTGAAACTTGTTAGAAATACATTTCTAAAACGTAAATAAGTGCCTGACTCATCAGCTGTCTGGCCATGTGAAGAATGGCTGAAACTGCAGGTTTGTTCATTTTTGGACAGGTGAATAAATGTGAATTGACACAGCTGAGCAGATTAAAGTTTTATTAATGGTGATGTCACTTTTAACTATACAGTAAAAATGATTGACCTCTGCAGTTACAGAGCAGAAAATAAGGCCAGTTCACTTAACAGAGCGCTAGTGTTTAGCCTGTCTGTATTTGTAGAAAGTAATGGTGAGGAAGGAGTTATATAAGATGTCAGTGCTAATTCAATTCCGGAAAACATTCGTACAGTCTGTGGTTTCATTTACTTGTTAATGAACCAGCAATAGAGCATTTTGAAAGTGGTTTACATGACCTCAAGGTTCCTTAAGATGGACAACAACAGTATGGAAAATGTAATTCACCTTACTGCTGATGAGGGGACCTATGAGACAGAAAATTCACAAATATGATCTAAATTGTTTCTCTTAGACCAGTGGTTGTCAGCCAGTGGGCCAGGGCCCACTAGGGGGCCTCAGAAAACATATTGGGGGCTTAAAATGGTAAAAATAAAACAAAACACCGAAATAAATGAATAAATAAATAAAATAAAGATATTATTATCTTTAGATCTTATATTGATTCATTATTTTGTCTTTGAAGGATCAGGATTATCGTGGTCTTGGAAAACTAGATAAATCAGAAAGCCTCATTTTAAAGGAACTGCTCATCCAAAAAAATGAAAATTTGCTTAATAATTATATTTGAAACAAATCTTACTTGGGGATTATTGTGTTTTTATCAGCTGTTTGGACTCTCATTCTGATAGCCCCCATTCACTGCAGATGATCCATTGGTGAGTAAGTGATATAATGCAAAATTTCCCCAAATCGGAGAAAAATTATCAGCAAATTCTCATTTTTGGTGAAGTAAACCTGTCAAGGTTTGGGTAGAGGGATGAGGTGAGGACTCAGTACTGCAGAGTAATGTAGGGATGGGTAGATCGACACCTAGTCTCGAGTTTTCGACACACTAGTGCTTCGAAACGGTGTTCCGGAGCATTGCTTGAAATGAGGTTGTCACGTGACCTGTGGAAATTAAGCTTCGTTACCTCACTGACACGCCTCAAACACAAAGCGCGTCAATTATGCTGTCCTTTACCTGCGATCCATTTATATCAATAGTAATAATTATATCCATCAAGTCATGCCTATATGAATGTAGTTTTTTTATTTATTTAATTTTTACGAGGTGTAATATTGTTAATAAAAGTTAATACAAATACACAAGTTTGATGTGAGTTCATATGAAAAACAGAAAGTCTTTTTTGTCATTGTATAGTGCAAAAAACAATGACATTTGGAAACTCTATCACTGCACACGTTCTCCCAAGGTTTCTTTCTCCGTTCTGTCACCGATGGAGTTTTGGTTCCTTGCCGCTGTCGCCTCTGGCTTGCTTAGTTGGGGACACTTCATTTCCAGCGATATCATCGACTTGATTGCACAGATACTATTTAAACTGAACTGAGCTGAGCTGGACGATGCCATTACAAAATTCAATAATGAAATGCCTGAAAATTTAACTGAAAATTGAGTGTTTAATCTTGTAATTTTACATCATTGACACACTATTGTCCTATTTGATATTGTGCAGTGGCTTTAACACAATTTGTATTGTTAAAAGCGCTATATAAATAAAGATGACTTGACTTGACTTGACACACACGCGCCACCATTTTGCTAATGACATATATTTTTACATATACAAATAAACCTTACAACAACATCCCAACCAACAAATCATCTGAATGATTGTTGGTGTAGGATTTTTTTATTGACCACCAGATGGCACAGTAGAACACGGTGTCAAAAGCTTTGAAGCATCAACGCAGTTTGTTGAAAAAGCCTCACTGCTTCAGAAGCTTCGTTCGGCACATCCCTAGAGTAATGGGCTTTATTGATAATAAATAGGGATGCACCGAAATGAAAATTCTTGGCCAAAGCCGAAGCCGAACAAAATGAATCACTGGGCCGAAGGCCGAATACCGAACACGTTTTGTGAAAAAATTTCTCCCCCATGTAGGCCTATTTTGCAATTTTTTTCACTATTGCATAAATTAAATAGCCAAAATCTGCTTTTTACTCTTTTGTTCTGCTTTACAAAAAAAAAAAAAGAGAACACTGAACATTTTTATAAATCTTATCAGACATTATACCAACAAAGCACAATTTCGCTTAAAATTAATAAGTTAGTAAAATAATATTTTTTGGCCATTTTTGAGATCCCCCTTCTTGAATCAGGCTTGTATTTTTTTCTGTACAAATAAATGCAGCCTTGCTGAGAAAGAGACTTCTTTTAAAACATTAGAAAATATTACAGATCCCAATTTGAACACTATTGGTGAATGTTATAGTAAATGTATTAATACAGCTGTTGTAGGGTAATTATTTATATCATTATTATTGTCTTACTTTTTATTTTATTTTACAGAACAAGAGTAAAATTACAATACTAACATTAATGAATGTTGATGGAGCTTTTATTTTGGCGGAAATATGTAGGAACCAGGAAGACCTCAGTGCTTATGTTTGTTGACAGCATGCAGATATTTCTCAGATATATCTCATTACGAATTTGGGAAGATGTTTGTCACACGTATCACATATCACAAAAAAATCTGAATTTCCTCGCGCTTTGGACTTTGAACCCTGGTGCCGCGAGCTTGTGCAGCGCTGTTTGAATACATACCATTCGTGCATGTTTTAGAAAACATAACATTCTGTAGTTTATTTGCTTATCCATTTCACGATTTCAATCATCACATTAACCATCAACAACCACCCCGTCCTCTTCTCATCGGAGACATGAGAAGCAGCGTATCTCGCTGTCTGTGTTTTGTGCTTGTAATGATGTCTGTGTCTCTCTCTCTCTCTGACAGTTTTAAATGCTTCCACACTGCAGACGTGTTTGCTGCATTAGTGCGCGCCTCTATTTGATCGCATAACATCATTGTTCGGTACAAATTATTCTGTCTTTTTGCTTATTCGGCCGAACACCGAAAGAGTTTTTTTTCCTATTATCGGCCGAACAATTTCGGTTGCCAAACATTCGGTGCATCCCTAATAATAAAAGTAAACAAAACAGCAACAAAAAAAAACACCCCGTAGGGGAAAACAGACTGGCAACAAGATTTGGCAGGGCAAGACAGGACACGACACATAACATCGAAGAAGAACTGGCACAGGACTGCAAACACAAGGTGATTATAAAGGGAGCAAATGAGGAGGGTAACGAGGAAAACACAGGTGGGGCAAATTAACCAATTATCAGGTAACAATGGGTGGGGTCAAGACAATTGACATGAGAGCACATGGCACACAGAAAACTAAGACAAAAGCCATGTGCTCACATAAAACAAAAACACAAGCACATGGCCAGCAAAACAAATCACCAGCCATGTGCAAAACAAGACACGAACACTCAGCTAATGAGAAAACTCATAAGCCGCGTGTTCACACAAGACATGACATCATGAAAGCACACAGCCAATAAAAAACACACGCTACAAGACATAACATGAATGCACGCAGCCGATAAAAACACGAACTGCGTGCAACACAAAACACAACACACGTGGACAGAAAAGTGCGCGGCCGAGCGAACTCGGGACCGCACACTCACACAACAAAACAGAACATGGAGCGCGAGTGTCCAAACCCCAACACGAACCAAGAACAGAATCATGCTTTTCATGATCCGTAGCAACAACTTTAGTCTTGTCATTGAACCTATTAGAACCAACGGTCACATTTTATTTTAAGGTTAAATTATCGCTATTGACAAACCTTTAACTACAACTTTTGCCTCAACAAACTACGCATTTGCTGCTTATGAATAGTTAGTGAGGTAGTTGTTAAGTTTAGGTATACTGGGTAGGATTAGGAATGTAGAATATGGTCATGCAGAATGTGTGCTTTATAAGTGCTAAAAAGCCAAATGTTAATATAGGCATGCTGATAAGCAACTAGTTAATAGTGAGAACTGGTCCCTGTACTAAAGTTTTACCAAACAAACCTACAACCCACCAGATTTTCAAAATATGCCACATTTGCCACCATACCAAAACCTGCAATTAAACATCAGAGCACAGCAGAAAAACACAAAACATTATTAATCTTTTAGTCTGTGTATCTCAATTCTAGAACTACACGAAAAACAGCAGAAAATACAAATATATGTTATAACCCTACAGTAAAAACATGACACAAATTGCATGTGATATTATTGTAATAACGCACAGGTGCAGTAGACTCCTCTCATGGAGTCATGCAGTTATGCAGGCTGTGCTACAATAAATAGGCTCAGGTGGCTACTCAATGAAATGAAGGTGTGAGCACAGGCTGTCTATGACAGAGTAAATCATGTTTAAGAGTGCTGGCACCACAGTCTGGGGAAACAGATCACGCTGAAATCCAAGCAAAGCAAAATTTAGCCACAGACAGGTGCAGGTGCAGCAAAATGTAGCTCTCCAGAAAAGCTTACAAGATAGTTCACCCAAAAATGAACATTCTGTCATCATTTACTCACCCTCATTTTGTTCACTACCCATGTGACTTATAGGGAACAAACAAGAGGTTCAGCAAAAGTCTCACACTGTTCTTTACGAAACAAGAATCTGGACATTTTACTAGTAACTCCTTTGGATTCCAAAAAAAGCATATGCATTTATTTCAACCCAATCTATGAGACAATGTAACTGTTTTACAAAAGGGTGATTTTGTATGAATTCGTGATTTTATGAACGCCTTCATTCTTATGAGTTTGTTTAATGTTAGTCAGGATTTCTAGAATATGCTGTGGATGGATGAATGCAAAAGGTCAGCATGAAACAAGGCAGCATGACCATTTAAATATATCAGTGCACACAAATAACCCTTCCAGGCGCAGTGTGGAAAACCACTGTTTTTCTGATGTCTGAAGGTTATTGAAGGTAAAATATTTCAGAATGAAAATTCATGATAAAAATATTGCTATAAAATATGACTGTTTTCCATGCAGATTTGGTCCTCAGGAGCTGAAAGTTTTTTTTTGAGTGTGTGGGGTGGGGGGGGTGTAGAAAGGATAGATATTCTGTTTCTGGACAAACAATCAGCTCTTTCCCAGTAGGTGGGTTTATTACTGACGTTTCAGACCATTCTCCACTATCTTTCTTCTGTCGAATGCCTCCTCATATCTCTCATTCTTTCCCACTGTCTCCCACAGTGCAGCGTTCTCCCAAACTGCTGAGAATGCCTATTGAAATCTCTGAAAGTCTCAAGGCAGCCGAAAATCTCCTGCTGGAAACACAATCCATCTCTCAGCCAACAGCAGGTACACTGTGTTAATTTGTTATCCTACAGGTTTTCGCTTCAAATTAATCAAATATCACTAAGATCATGTAGACACCAAAGGCACCGGCATTTAAAGTAATGTTTTTCCCAGTAATCCCATTGTTTGTAATGAGAACCATCTGCTGTCTATTCAATGACACAAAAGGCATCATGAAACATCATCTCAAAACATCCTGATCGTTTTGCTGGCTAAAATGTGTCCACGCTTGTAATTCTATATGTTTTTGTCTGAAGAAAGCTGTTTTATATATTGATTATGTATTTAATTTAACACATTTAGTCAGCTGTTCTTGTAGCTGAAAGTAGAAGAGATGATGGGGTATCATTTTCATTTTGAGCTCAGAAACATTAATTAACTCACAGTGGTTAATTTTCTGAAGAGGTTTGGCTTTGCTGAAGTGTTGTGTTCTCTGTTTGATTAGACGACTAATGTATGAACCTCATCATCGACTTTCATCAAATATATTTCCGGTGGTCACTGTTTAATTTTGTTCTGTTCTCAAAGCCCCACAAGTACAGAACAAACCGGATTCAACAATAACTGTAACTGTGGGTGAGTTCAAATGGAAAATTATATTTTGTAGATTCAAGAAAAGCTGAATAAATGCATAAAATATGCAATCAATACATACATTTGTTTTCCTCATAACACCACCGGACAATAGCAAAGCACTAACATTGTTTTTTATTATTAATATTATGAATGAATTGTTTATTTATTTTCAAATTATCCTTAGCCATATAGAAATGTACAATTTATCTCACGATGAAAAGTCCATGTCCAAACCTAAGCGTCGAAGGGATGTGAGCACATTCTACAAATACGTACTAATGTCATTGTATGAATCATAAAATGCTTACAAATTACCATGACACTGCGTTGTATTACAATACTAATTATTATTGTACTATGCATAAATATGGAAACTTGGACATGCACAAAATGACGCAAAAGCGCAAGTAAACTTGAAGTTACATGCTAACCATGTATAAGTCACATTGTGAATGCGCTAGAAACACTAAAACTCAAACAATGATGAAACATAAAGAGTTCACACTGATGTTTACTACAACACAACTTCATGTTGTACGAGTTGGCAATTTCAAATGAATTTGTGCAATTTTATAGTATGAAAATGTATGATTTGTAGGTAAAACATAAAGGTCCATGTCTTAACCTAAGCCTCAGGGAGGCATGAGCACATCAGAAAATACTTACGAATGAGACTAGTTCGCAACCAATTTAGTAAATCATAAAATAATTACAAATTGTCATGAGACTTTGTATTATACTTACAAATGTCATTGTATGAATCATAAAATACTTATGATTTTACCATGAGACTGCGTTGTTTTACAACAACGAACAAATTATTATAATACTACAGTGCATAAACACGGTAACTAAAAAACAACTGAATTTATAATTGCATGATATTCATGTGATACAACTCATGCGTAGTTAAAGCATAAAGAATTCACAGCATTGTATTGCAACAACAACAGTGACAGTGCGCAGGTAGCCTATTGTACGAGTTGGCAATTTCAAATGAATTTGTGCAATCTTAGTCGTAGGAAAACGTACAGTTTGTAGGTAAAACTACACTATGATAGTCCACGTCTGGTACAATAAGCACATCAATAAATACTTACAAATGAGACTGTACAAATTTGCAACCAATTTACCAAAGCATCAAATACTTATAAACTTTCATGTGTTGCATTACAGTAGTGCACAAGTACACTTAAAATGACACGATAGAGTCAAGTGAAACTCACATTTTGAATGCGATAAACACACTAAATCTCGAGAAAATGTGCATGAGTAGATCCTGCAAGTACTTATGAATGACATTGAATGAATCGTAAAATACTTAAGAATTACCATGAGACCATGTTGTATTACAATATTGTCCTAATTATAATGATATTTCACAAGATCAGGTTCTCAAAACAAGGAATGCTTTTACACGTTTGGTTGAAAAGATTTAAATGAGTGCGGTCAAATTGATTAATCGCGATTAATCACTTCCAAAAGAAAAGTTTGTGTTTACATAATATATGTGTGTGTAGTGTACTGTGTACATTTATATAAATACACAGATACATGTATATATTTAGCATGTATATATTTCATTGTAAACAAACTTGTTATCAATTTGACAGCATTAATTAAATGTGTATATATATAAAACACATTAATATCTGGTTTAATTTGGCCCCTCTCATTAACTAAACTGGTGTATTGTCTACTAAAATTAGATGCCATTTTAGCCATGAATAGAACTGACAAAAATGTATTAATATGACATGAAGAAATACTGACAGAATTTAAAGAAGAAGACAACAATTACATAGTTGGCCCAAGTAAGAAGTGACAACAGGTTGTGTTATTACAACAGGGTCATTTTCACACAATCTTTAGCGATGTGGCTTCTCTCTGTGCCTTTCAACAGATGGAATCTTCAAATTTGGTTCTCATAAAAGTTTAGGATTTAATACCGCACAGCAGAGAGCTCTCGAAGTTTGAGCAGCTGTGTTTATTGAAGAGGGTGATTAATTTTGGAGGTAAAACAGGGATTTGTAATCACTTCCCTTTTGTGTGATTCTGAAGCTAAAAAACAACACATCACGTTAATCACACACCCTAATTAAAAAACAGCAGGCTTCTCGCTCTCTCTTTCTCTTGCACTAACTCTATCTTTCTTTCTCTTTTTATGCTGTTTCTTTCTTTATCAAGTGTGATGAATTTGTAGGAAGCACCCAGTTGTGAGCTGCTCTAATTTAGAGCCTATCAATACATCTTATCAGTGGGGGCTCGTTCTCCCTTGTTTCTCCACCTTATTCCTCCTTCTCTTCTTCCATCTTCCACAAACGCAGACTCAACATCTTCAGAAACGTGGCTCTCTTTGACTTCGGCTCACTCGATAATGAAACCTCCATGTGAACTTTCCATCCAGTGTCCAAAGGCGAGTCCAGAAATCTACAGGTGAGAACATGAAGATGGCGGAGCTCTCACTGCCTTTGCTCAAATTTCATCTCTCCTTAAATTATATGATTTGCACATTTTGCACAGCGGAACTCTGAGTCCCTGCATGCAGTGCGGCATTAATAAGTCATGTGAATTACTGGGTTATTTGCAGTGGTGTTGTGCTTGTTGCCTCTTTGAGTTATGTGGTGTTGACTTAGGCCTATTTCACACATACTGCATCTGCGACACGAATCTGCAGCCCATACTAACAGGATACAGCATTCACACGGCCAGCGTAAGCAGATAGAAGTGGAACTGACAATAGCGTTTCAGCGCCGAGTTCATGTGTCATGTTCAGTTTGGGGACTTTTAGAAAACACACTCTCTTAAAACAAACTTTTCACATGTTGTTTAGTTCAATTTTGTGCACAGCTTCCAACATTTGAGGTCATAAGTTTACATAAAATACACCATGCAAAATCTGCTAAATGTTAATAATAAAAAAAAAATGTAAAGGGGTTAAAAAATGCATGTTATTCGTTTGATTTAGTAAAGACAATGATAAAACAAAATAATAGCTGAATTTATCAAAATTAAATAGCTGACTTTCATGAAAAAAATATGGACTGTATATATGAACTATGTGTTTGAGTGAGTCGACAAAGGCATTTTTTTATCTTTCTTTTATCTTATCTAATTGCAAAAATTGTTTACAATAATCTACATTAATTATATGACCACCATGTTGTGCATCCTAAATAAATAAAATTATAACATTATTGTTATGTTATTATTATTATCGTTTTGGTTTTTTATTTATTTTATCATTATTTATTTATTTAGCATTTTACTCATTTTGAATACCTAGGTAAAAAGAACAGCTTGTAAATTATGCACAAAATATTCTGTTCAAAGTGGTTCACATTTTTTTTTTTTTACATCATATCTCATATTTATAGTTTTTCTTCTAGTTATTCACTGACACTTTTTGTCCTTGGTAAAAAAATCCACTAATTCAACTAATTTATTATGGGCAAAATGTTTGATGTGGTGGAAATGGCGCCACAAATGTGGGAGTAATAATAATTTTATAATTGTTGCAAAAAAATAAAATTTTTCGTGTTTATTTCACTCTTTGTTTTGATCATAGTTTAAAAAACGTAATAATTCATATTTTTTTATTAACTCATATTTTAAAGCTGACACAATAAATATATAAGGCATTTAAAAAGAAGTAAAAAAAATAATTAGGACATGATAAAAAGTTTTAATGTGACCTTCATATAATAAAAAGAAAACATTGAAATATGTTAGTTTTACTGAAAAAAATCAACCCCTATAAGACATAAAAGTCCCCAAAGAAACACCCATCTCTGTGATGCACCATAAACACTATCAGTGTGAAAGCTCACGCCGCACAGAGTATGTGCGAAACTGGCCTTGAAGTGCATCTCGGTCTGTGATACCATCATTGTGGTTTGTGTGTTGGATGGCAAGGGCCCTGCATGCCAGATCCAATATTGTGTAATGTATGATTTATATTGCTTCCTCAGCTTGTTAAATTACTGAGCTAGGCAAATGTTTTAAGAAACAGAATATGCAATTACTTGTGACAGGGTCAGAGTTAATTTGATGTAAAATGGTTATATCCATATGTTTTTTTATTTTATTTTTTTCCTTTTAGTTTCCACATAGTGCATAGACTCTTAACATTTAATGCTCTTGCTTTTATTTGCAACATTTGCATATTTAACAATTCAAAACTCTGCTTCTGCCATGGTGTGAGTCTCCTTGTGAAAATCGTGAGCCACGATATATGATTGTCTTCTTTTATTGCAACATTCAAAAGGGAAATACAACTGCACCTATGTAATTACATGGTAATAACACGGTAATAACTATGGAACACCTGCAAGGACAATCAGGGACAACTAAAACAAAGTTGGATATAATACTGATGTCTTTTTACGATGAAGTTCTTCATATAAACTCGCAAACATAGTTCCAGCTTACTTTTTGTCAGGCTGTTCATAAAAAACATTGAGAGACCCAGTGTATGCATTTGTTTTAGTACAAAATAAAATAAAAAAGCTGTTAAAATGTTCTGAGCAAATGTTTTAAGAAGCAAAAAACACCATAAATGATCCAAGTCATGGCTCACCTATTATTGTTCACAATAAAAGTGTGACAAAACCATGCATTACAGACCAGTTAGCTGCACCACAAAATACTACAATAGAAATAACATTAATAGCAGAGGCCTGTTTAACGGCACAGACAACAAAGCCATGACTCACAAGCGTAGCACAATCCATTTAAATTCATGATAACTATATCACCAGTTGTATATAAACATAACCATAGTTGTCCAAAGTTTTGAAATAAAATTACACATCTTACACTGTACATTTTATACGACAGAATATGATGCAGCATCTATGTGGGTGGGTCGGACTAGGAGCAGTAAGTTATTCTATCAGACTCTGTAATCATCTCTGAGCACAGAAGCAGAAGTGTGTGTGTGTGTGTGTGTGTGTGTGTGTGTGTGTGTGTGTGTGTGTGTGTGTGTGTGTGTGTGTGTGTGTGTGTGTGTGTGTGTGTGTGTGTGTGTGTGTGTGTGTGTGTGTGTGTGTGTGTGTGTGTGTGTGTGTGTGTGTGTGTGTGTGTGTGTGTGTGTGTGTGTGTGTGTGTGTGTGTGTGTGTGTTTTCTGTGACTCTAAGCTCCTGCTTAATTCAATTGAGGGCCAATTATTGACTGTTCTGCCTTTCTGAAATCCTCTCAATTCATTTGAAGTATAGGAGTCTGCTAGTCAAGACCTTCTAACCTTCTTTTATTCAGTCTGATGAATCTTGCCAACTCTTAAATACACTACATTATACATTAATGCAGTACTCTTTAATACACCAAATGGCCAAAAGTATGAGGACACCTGAACTACACCGTAATTGCTTTGTTGAGCATTTAATTTCAAAACCAGGGAGTGAATCTGAACTGTTGCAATCCTTAAATATGCTTTGATTTCATCTGGCCTATATGGTACTTTCTGGTTTAATTATAATTCGTGTTTTGAATCATTTATCTAAATGCAAATCTCTGGCTTTTCACTTCTGTCACATTAATGTGATTCTCCTTGTGGCAACCAATATAAAAATGGTTACTTTCTTCCATTTGTTTTTGTACTTTAATTCTCAAATTTGTATAGTAGTATATATACTGTTGTTAAAATGTAATGCTCTTAGACACTGTTTTTACTTGCATCATTTGCAACTTTAACAATTTGAAGCGACACTCCGTGTTTTTGCTTCTTGTGACATCATGATCCCTAGCACACACAGTAAATCTTTATAAGTCTGCTTCTCTTGTAACATTCAGAATCTGGAAACACCACTGCACCTATGCAATTATATGATATCTGTGTAATACCACCATTACAAAAGTGCAATAGAATCAGGCACAACTAAGTGAAGACTCAAACAAGACTGTACATGAACTTTTTGTAATTAATATAAACTCCAAAACTCTTTAACAGGCTGTTCATAAACATCGGTGAAAGACCCAGGGTATGTATGTGTCTTAGTGCACACGCAGTTCAAAAACTGTTCAAAGAACACAACATATATCGATTCATAGAAGATGCTTTATATTATTGCTACTAGTTCCACATGCAGTCAATGCATAAAGCTCACATCTTAGCAAAATAAATAAACCATTTGCATTGCACACAATACAAGGCAATCACTTTCTTATCACTGTACCTTAGAGAATTAAACTCTATAACATAAATCTCGCCAAAACGGTGCATTTACACAAACTGTTCACATTAATGTCACAAGCAGATGAAGACTGGCTTTGTTTCAGGCTAAGCGACCTCTAGAGTCCTTTTCCACAGTGCTTTTTTTCCTGAGCTAGACAAATGCTACAGAACTTCCATTTATAGCAGTATTCCCATGATAACTACGCGAACGCTACAGTCTAGAGTACAAAACAAGCAACAGCCTAAATCACTCTGACATTAAATACTGCCATTGTGTTTTCAATCCTCTATGGTTTTTAAAAGTAAAGCCACAACCAAAGATGCAATCGTGCAAAAACGGTCTGCACCTAATCTGCACCTAAGTAGATTCATGTACATACAAATAAATCCTGTACATACAAATAAAAGGGATGGTTCACTCAAAAATGAAAATTCGGTAACACTTTATTTTAAGGTGTCCTTTGTTACAGTGTAATTAGCCTATTCATTTAAGTACTGCGTAATGTCAATTAACTACATGTACTTACTATATGGTTAGGGTTAGGATTAGAATTTGACTTGGATTACTTGAATGTAATTATGCATAATTTATTGTTATTATAATAGTCAAAAGATGTAACGTGTAACAAGGACACCTTAAAATAAGGTGTTACAGAAAATGCTGCCATCATTTATTCATCCTCATGTAATCCCAAACAAACCTATCTGACTTTCTTTCTTCTGTGGACCAAAATAGATGATATTTTGAGGACTCTTTTGTCCCTCGCTGTAAGGGCAAAAAAGTAGAATAAATAAGATCATGAGGTTTGGAAAAACATGAAGATATAATGTGAACTATTCCTTTTAGACAACCTACACCAGCATGATAAAGAAAGGAAACCGTAGGACTTACTTTGTGTATTCTTCGTTGTCTCTTTCGCACCTTGCATCCTTATGTTTCTCCCAGTCTTTCCCGTGTTTGCAGGTAGTCAATAAAATGATATCATCCCCATTATGTATATGATATAAAGCATTTCTGGTTTCAGAACCGATGCCAGTTAGATACCGCTTCCCTTTGAAGACCAGCAAGTATTTCCGTAAGGGAGGCACATTGTTAAGATTCAGATAACCTTTGCTCCCTCCTTTCTGAGGATGGTCTTTTGAAAACAAAGGGATGGACACATCAAAGCGCGGTCTAAAGTTGTCCATGTCAGTGCTGGCCTTGGCCAGCATAGCTTGGCCGATATCGAAGCCTAGTTCCTCCGTATAATCAGGCCACGTTCCAGAGTACAAGTTAAAAATCAGATGGTTCCTCCCTTCGTACCACAGAGGGAGGCTTTGAATTCGGGCTCGGACGTTATGTACATACTGAGCGGACAGCTGGTCCCTGTCTAGAGTGTCTATACTCAGTACAAACAGACAGGCCTCATTAGGGTCCGTCGTGTAGAACCGCGATTCCTCGATGGCTGCCAGAATCTTCTGGTAGCTTTCCGAGGGTGCTTCACCTTTCTGAGGAGGATACACGTAGATTTTAAACCCCCGTTCGCAGCGCTGGAAATCGAAGCAGGTCTCCATGCGACATCGCCGGCTCTTGTAGATGTTCTTCTGTATTTCTCGTCTCTCACGAGGAGACGTGTGCTGATGAAGAAGCAGGGGTCCATCTTCTTCCTGCTCAGCCTCACCAAGGTACGTCTGCAGGGGAGGATCCACCCATTCCGGCCAGCGGGGCGGCCGAGGTGGGACATCAGCAATCTTTGAGACTCCATAAAGCTTGGCATGGTTCTGGTTGTGGAACTCACCGATTTGTAGACCACACAGGTAGGCTAGTAGCAGGCTACAGGCCCCCACAGATACCAGCAGGTATCGCTTCTTCGCCTGCATGTGGGCAGCGAGAAGCAGGGCAGGAAAAGAAGGAAGCACGGAGGGTCGACTGTAAACCCACGGGACCAGCTCTCATACCAATAGGAGCATTCTGATATAGCACGGACCACTGTAAGTGCAGAGATATAGAGAGGGTCGTGTTAGCTTTACACACCAGAATGAAAATGACAGAATCTAGTATTGTAACTCCATCTGAATACAGTCTTTATTACTAATGAGACAACGTTGGAAATCTTGGATTCAACATCTAATTTGAACCTAGAAAAATTAAAAACATGCAAACATATAAAGTATAATGATGTCAAACGTAGGCTACTGGATAACAGTTTTAGACCCCCACTGTAGGCTACTTGTTTAAGAATTACTATTTCTTTTTTTTAAGTAGGCTTATTATCTTTATGATCACCAGTGTGGGAAAAAAAATCATTGCGACTTCCAGGGAGGTCTGGATGGCGCCATCAGAGATTCATCTCGCATGTGTGATGTGTAAATATATAATAAAGTGATAAGTAATGACAGTAGGCTACTTATATTGTGTCAACATTACCGCATGATACAGATCCTTAAAGAAAGTGCTCTATTGCTATAGTAACCGCCTCAGGTGAAAGTCTTCTCAACTTTGTCTATTTAACTCATTTCACTTGTCATTACTAAAACTTTTGAAAATGCGAATCAAATGTATATACACTTATAATGTCTATACTTTCAAGTAGCCTATACAGATACTTCTGTATATGCGTTACTGTTACTACTATGGGCTATGGCTTAAAAACGTAAGACAGTTTTAAACTCATCTAAAACGTGGTGAATACTGACTATATACAAAAATGACATACATTCTAATAAAAATTTAAAAGAGAAACCTCTGTTAATGTAGTGAGGCTGTTTCAGTACCAACTGTTTGGTTTTTACTCTCTTCACCTCACTTGAAACTCCACAAACTGAGGCATAATTTAAACACATATAAAACTACAGAAATTAGCTTAATAAATAGATTTACATACAACATTGTGATTGCAAATTGTGTAATATATGCTAAACAAACTGAAAGAGATAGAGATGATTTACCTCAGTCGCCTGTTGAAGCGTCAATATGAGTATAGACCTTCACTGATTCTCAACTTTATATTATTAATCAAAGCACTATCAAGTCAGCGCATTATTAGGAGTTGTGCAGAAGTATTTGCCAGCTATTTCTGTATTCATAAAGCAAATGTTTTAATACTGTACGTCAGTATATGTGATTACAGGGGGAACTGACAGAATAACACACGCTGTCCGAATCCATTACCCTGATAAAGCAACGTGATGTTCGTTGTCTGTTTCTATCTTGACATGCTTGATCTAAATATCTTCATATTTCCATATGTCGTGTAACTTCAGAAAATCCACGGAGACTTCTTCAAATTGCACTCCGTCCACAAGTCTTGATGCATCACAACCTCAGCCTATAATATGCACCAAGTATCTCCAGAATCAAGAATGAGATCTTTCTATAAACGTGAGGATTATTAGCCCCTATCTCTCTGGATAAATGAGCAGGTTTTAGAGCAAAATCCATAACAGAGTTCCTGAGACATCCTGAGCCCTCAAGTTGCGTTTACAACTCTCCAAAAGCAACACGAAACTTCCCCGGAGACACCCGGAGACTCTGATAGCATCTCATAATCCACATGGACCACGGGATTCAATCTCAGTGAAGTCCTTCCAGTGGTTTGGTTTAATTTGAAGTTAGCTGTCAGTCACAGCTTGATCCGGAGTCAATCCGGTGGGACCACGTGCATAGACTCCAAAACAAACCCCAAATTCGCTCGCATGGCATGACAATGTTAATTCATACTGCGAACGGTCAGATTCCCACGTTTTTCCCTCCGGAAGGCACTTGGCGTGAAAGTTAACGATGTTTTCAGCTAAACGTCTCTTCACTCCAGAGCATCTTCACCGGGACGAGTCCGCGAAAACACGCGCACCTTCTGTCGCATGCCTGTCTCTATAAGCAATCCCAGCAAGTCTTCTCCTTCAGAGTCAGCAGGCGTGAAGCATGATGGTGATCTTCTGAGGAGAGTTGGGGAATCCGCTCAGCATCTCTATGCGCTTGAACTGAGTCTTTCCTCTCAGTTATTAGTAGAGAAAGCGCTGAGAGAAAGAACGGTCAGCGGAAAGCGTCGATATAAGATCTGTGTACCGACAGATGCGTATCACTCGAGGAAAGCATGACACGGGGACGCGCGCCGAAAGCAATAACCTTGCGAACATCTCCACTGAGAAACTATATAACGTTAACGATGCTCCTCTACTGATGCACACTGCACCGCGGATATAATTCCATGAAACGGGTGCATTTTCCATTATGAAAATGTGATTTTCAGAGTAAATTTTAGTGTCAATAAATTGTGAGGTATTTAAAAGTGTAACGGGGCTGGCGGTTTTGCACTTAAAGCAGACATTACTAGCCACATGTGCATTACACAAGGTTATTACGCAAATTGTTTATTTAAGCGTGAACATAATGCTTACATTTAGGCCTACGTTTACATTAAGTAGCCTAATTGTTTACTCGTTAAAATCAAGGAAACAGAGTTCACCATTTACAAATTCTTCTGCTTAATGTAATAATAGCCTACGATAACATCCTGAAAACAATCAGCTTGTCCTCTACAATTTCACATCCTGAATGTATAATGATGTTATTGTGAAATGGCTTTAATTAATGCAATTGTGTATCATTTTAATAAAGGAGAGTTAAAGGGTTGACGCATAACTTTGGAACGTCTTTTTTTTATAAATTATATATCCGGTCCATCAATCTCATTCATAACACACTGTTAGATGATGGGCAGTGCTGGTAATTTAGTCACGATTGATAGCAGTGATTGTGAGATATTGCGGAGTCAACGAAAACATTTTCTTATTCATAATCAATACTGTCAGTCATAAAAAGTAAAATAAGACAGTTAGCTCAGCCTATATTAAGTATGGAGGTTATAAAGACAAGTGTGTGCGCGCGCGCGCGCGTATGTGTGTTTGTGTCTCTCTATGCCAGTTAAACTGAAACACAATGGTGACAGAAAGAATGTTAGCATCCCTTCTTCCAGTGTTGCACTGTGCCAAAAAATTTAATAATTAAAATGTGTGTGTGTGTGTGTGTGTGTGTGTGTGTGTGTGTGTGTGTGTGTGTGTGTGTGTGTGTGTGTGTGTGTGTGTGTGTGTGTGTGTGTGTGTGTGTGTGTTGAGTGTGAGAGAGAGAGAGAGAGAGAGAGAGAGAGAGAGAGAGAGAGAGAGAGAGAGAGAGAGCAATGTGAAATGCAATTTGACAAGAGTCTGACTCGACCAGTGTATATCCAGAAACCATTGAGCTAGGACGGTGTATTTCGAAATAAATGCTGCCATCTAGTGATAGGTGTTGGTGAGATAATGGCTGTATGGTGATTTCCTAACAGAGAACACAAATGTTTTGTACTCAGTTAAATGGATGAACAAAGCCTGCATGCTTTATGAGTGTTTTATACGGTACACGCACAGGTCATTCTTCAACCGGGGTGGCAAATGAGAGGCAGAATTATAAAAATGTTTTTATTTCCAATAAAATGTATTGCTATACATTTAAAAGTAATTTAATATCTCATATCCATTAAAAAAAAAGCTTAAGAACATTTCGATTTTTAAATACTTTCAATCAAACACTGGTGACAGCCACTTATATCTGTGTCATTTTTAAGTAACACCACAGACTTTATATTGCACGTTACTAATAGGCTCTGTGGTGCTCCCAGGAAAGACAGTAACAGTACAGACAAATCAGCCTAAATCCTGATATATATATAAAAAAATAGGCTGCCATCATGGTGATTTCAAGATAAGGGGACATTTTGGAAATATTAATAAGTATGTATTTATCCAAATTTTGATTAAAATATGTAATATCTGCAAGCTATTATAACACCACCGACACCAATAAAGTGTGACACATGACATTGTCAGAAATTTAGCTAACTTTAAGAAACTGAATACGAAAGAATGTACTCCACATTAACCAGATCAACCAGCACCTGCAGTGACCTTTACACACAGGAAGCAGTCCAAATAGAATCCCGCCTTTTCTTAAAGCGGTGACACCCATTGATGTAACACCACAGACATGAATTTGGGGGACAATTTTGTTCTTAAATATAACAAAGTATGTTTGTAAACAATTTAATAAAATTATACATGTTAAATAAAATCTATATTCACAATATTACCACTTTATTTGTGTTAAAAATGTTATATTGTTGCAATTATATTCCATGATATCTCTCTAAGGCAAGGAACATCCATATTTTGTTATAAATGAAATCTCTAAAACTCAATTAAATATATACTGTATTTTAAATAAAAAAATTACTATTAAGAGTTTGCAAATTGTGTTTACCCTACATAAACAAACATGCAAACATTTTATGATGTATTGGTATTTAAAGTTTATTTCAACTGTTGTAAAGTAGAAGGGACACCACTTGCCACCACAAATGAAGAATGGCTGAATTTTATTGTACATGGTTTGATAATATGCATTGTTTTGATATGCTACCATAACTGAGCCCTTTAAAAGTTCAAACATTGTACTTTATAGCGGAATGTTTTAAATGTTGTGAACAAACAGTGTTGTTAACCCTTGCTACCCTGGTGTGATTTATAGAGCCGCAGCACGGTTGTACTGAATTCTGAATTGAATATTTCAAAGAGGTTTTGACCTGTCTGAATTACAGGCATGTCCTTGGGCTATAGTAGCAGTTGCCTAAAGCACAATGTGGTAGATTTACGCTCAGCTCTGTCATTCCTCTAAACATGAGCACAAAAAAAGCTATAAACAGCCACATGCACACTTACATATGAATTGCTTCAGATAATATATTTCTGTTTAACCATAGATTATTCTTATCAACAACTTTGCCCATGTGGCAGTGCCACTTAGCACATTGGTTTATTAAAATAAAGTTCCATTTGTTCACATTAGTTCATGCATTATTATAGGTATTATTATCCAGCAGCTAACAAAACGTTTTACTGCATTTATCAATGAAAGTTAACATTACAGTACATTTCAGGGTTATGTACAGTTATTGTACAGTATTATAAACAAACATGAATATATTAATAAATAGAAATAGCGCATTTTATCAGACAGAGTTGCTAAATGCTAGTTCATAAAAATATTGTATATAGATAGAAAATCAAAACCAATTCCATTTGATATTGATGATAATTATGTAATTTCTCTTATATTTACTGAAGACATCAGCTCAAGAAGGCTAGGTTATTATTTTACAGATCCTTCCTTTTTATTGGCAGATTCTGACAGAAGCAATAGTCTCAAGCAGCACTGGCGTTTAGTATCACCCGCGCTTCAGGTTTTTTTTTACAAAATCACAGCATAAACTGTATCCAAAGTGCCCTTGTTTACTGTTCAAAAATGTTCATGCTTTTTTAAAAAGAACATTTTCAAATATTCATCAAGAAAGACAATCCTCACCAAGACTGCTACAGTACATTAACAGCAATACTATTGTGAAATAGTTACAATTTAGAATGTCAGATGTCTATTTTAACGTATTTTAAAATGTATTTTGTTCCTGTCATGATAAAGCTGAATTTTCAAACTCACTGACCACAACTTTTTGAACAGTAGTGTACTCAGTACAACATTAAGTTTCTATTCTAACCTGATCGGTCAAGCAGTGTTCCAGGAATACACTGCTTACATTGTTTGTACTGCAAAATTGAATAGAATAGTGCCTAAGTTTGTGAATTGGGGCGCAGCTATTGTCAGTAGTTATGGCGGCAAATAAGTCAATGATTCGTTTTACTTATGTGTTCAAAAACACTGATTCATTCACAAACAGAGGTGACAGGCTGTATCCGAAATCAAATACTTCAAGCACTTTGCGAGATTTCATGATAGATTTAGACAGACGCAGACACACAGACACACAGACAGACAGACACACACGCACACACACACGCACACACAGACACACACACAAAATCTGATTAAAAATAATGCATAGCTACTTCCGAACAGGCTATTGGGATGTTGTGGTCAATATAATATCTAGGCAATGTTCAGTGATTTTAATTCATAATTTAGTCATATGCACAAATAATTAATTCTTAACATTTTAATAAATTCAGCAAATTTCAGAGAATTCTGTTTTTATATTTTACAGACATATCAACCATAAGTTCACACGTGATTTTGGACAATTGTGGCAAAGAAGTATTTCTGTATTTATCATATAATTAGTTATTTTTCTATTGTTTACACACTCTGTGCCCTGTTCACAACAACATTATGATTTAATCTGTCCTTTTTAATTGATGACCAGCAACTTTTGTGTGGAAGAGTGCTCTCTTATTTTTCCCTCAATTTTTCTCCCCTTTTTCACTTAAAGGTAATGTCTTCTGAACGAGAGATGTAAGTTAAAACTTTAAGGTAATTAATTAAAATGATAAAAATATAAACCTCTACAAGTTGGTCCAAGCCCACATTGTTCATAACAGTTTACAAAATAGTGATGAACTCTTGAACTGAAATGTATCCAGTGTTTCCTTTTGGGGAACAAAATAATTGCGTAAGATAGCTGTCCTGAACTCTGAATGTCGAATCTGCTCTTGCTGTTTTGTACCTTTGTCTTCCCAGGAGATGATCATATGCAAACTAACCGGAATAAATCACAAATGCAGTGTTTATGACACACAAAAGCTTCATATTAATGTTGGGAGTAACTTAAGGACACTGAGACTTGTAAAATTAAAAGTAATTAATTTACAAATATTTGTTTTTGTGAGTTTACTGTTTTACATCTCCTGTTTATGTCACGACTGACCCAATGTGCAAGTTTGCTAATCTAAAACATCTTTATATACCTTTTGAAAATATTTTTCAATTTTAATTTAATTGAAAATAATTTACTTATGTGTGAATTAAATGTAATATTTTCGAAAAATATATATTTTATTTGAATTTTAATTATTTTTATTGAATGCGTTAAATTTAAATTACCAGTTTATTTTACAACACTATAAACTTGCTTTTTTGTCCTAATCTTGTCTACACAATGCTCTTTTACTGTTTCTACTAACTATTATTGGTCATCATTGTCTACCCTTTCAGTGTTATACTTTTCTTGTTGAATGTAGAAGAAAGCGTCCTTGAGCCCTGGAAAGGTGCTATATAAATAAAATGTATTATTATTATAATGATTATTATTATCGTTAATTTAGTGCAAGCTAATTTGTCTAAATAATATATTAGACTTTACAGATATTAATCTTGAAGTGCGCACAATGGTGATAGACATGCAATTCAAGGCATATTGAATAACATCTGCTTTAATCTTTATTTACAAACATCTTTAATTCTGTTACATCCATTTTATGATAATTTTCATACACTGTATATTTCATACTTTTTTAGGCATTAGAGAAAGAGTTATAGATATGGTTTTGGATCCCTTGGGAATTCTTCAAGAAACACTTAAGTGTTTTCATCCTTTTCTGACTCTTCTTTTTCCTCATTTATCCTTTTTAACTTTTTCTCTGCCCAGCTGAAAGGACCAGCTCTGGTTTTTCCTTTATTCTTAGGCTTCTTTTGACCTTTTCCTGAAGTTTGTTGCTTCTCTTTCTTAGGACAAGGGCTGTAGTCTACACAGAACATCCTCGTCATTTGTTCATCCAGCTCCTTAGCCTTTCGTAAAGCTTCAGCTTTGGAGTCTCCACATTTCTTTTTCTCAGAGTCGTCTGACTGTTCCAGAACTATAGGATGGACCTTCTCAAACACGGCTTTCTGCTTCACTCCAGCTTCCAGCGCTTGCTGGTTTTTAAGTTTTAAGTGTTGCTGGCTCTCTTTCTTGGGAGCATTTCTGTAGTCTACGCAGAACAGCTTCGTCATTTGTTCATCCAGTTCCTTAGCCTTTCGTAAAGCTTCAGCTTTGGAGTCTCCACATTTCTTTTTCTCAGAGTCGTCTGACTGTTCCAGAACTATAGGATGGACCTTCTCAAACATTGGTTTCTGCTTCACTCTAGCCTCCAGCGTTTGCTCATGATTAGTCTCAGACTCACTGGAAGGTATGTTCCTCTCTGTGTGCTCCACAGACTCATCCTCTTCAGATTCAGTGTCCATTGGGATGAGAGATGAAGTGGTTGACTTTGGCTTCACCTCAGCACATTTAGGAATTTGTCTTGAAGGAAGCATCACTTGTTCCATCAATTTTTCTTCCATTGAATGTGACAGAGATTCTGTTGGCTTATGTGGAACCACCACTGATGCTTCCTCGGCTGGTGGAGCCAGATGTCGAGATGCCCTTTGAATTATCTTGGGTTCTAGCACAAAAGATACACGCAGAGGTTTGTTCCCAGTAGATTTTGGAGCAAAATGTCTAGAGGTTCTTTGAAGCATGGATGGTTTAGCCCCTGATTGCAGTGGGATATTCTTGATTGCTGGTGGAATCAGGGTTCGAGAGGCCCTTTGAACCATCGGCGGTTCCTCCTCTGGAGACTTAGAAGATGTAGAACTGGACATGGATATGACTTGTTTTGGAGTTGGCTCGTGTGGAACCGGCAGTAATGCTGTGGCTGGTTGAGCCAGTTGTCGAGATGCCTTTTGAACCACCTCAGGGTCCACCACAAACAAACCATGCAGAGGTTTGGTCTCAGTAGCTTTAGGAGCAAAATTTGCCACTGATAAAGGAGGTTCTTCCTCTGATGATTTTATGAAGGATGAACCAGGCAGGGGTTTAACCTCGATGGCTGGTAAAGCAGGGTGTTGCGATACCTTTTGAACCAGCATTGGTTCTTCTCCTGATGAAGGAGGTCTGGTCTTGGAGGCCAGTGGAGGCAGGTGTCGAGAAGCCCTTTTAGCCAGCAGTGTCTCTTTCTCTGATGACTTTATGAAGGAAGAACTAGCTGGGATTTTGACCTCAGCGGCTGGTGGAGTTGGTTGGGGTTTGACCTCGATTCGTAATGGAGTTGGGTCTTTGTTCTCCTCTTCCTTTCTGCCTGATTCTCTCTCGTCCACCATCTTTCTTTCCTTCTTAAACCATCTTTTCCTCCCCACTTCTCTTTTTTCCTCTCTCTCTTTTCCCTTGTCATTTAGGTACTTCGATGCTTTGCAATAGCTTGTCTGGTTCTTCTCGTCAATATTGCTAACATCAAGAGGCCTACTCACCCCTTCCATTGGGGTCCATCCTGCTTCTGTCCACTTCTGCACACATTGTTTTTTTCTCCTTCTGGGTATGCGGTGAACAAAACATTGAACCCACTCAAACAGACTGCGAAACAGTGCCATTATAAAACACTGAATGCTGCAGAATGCTGTGAATGTACTGTGAAATGTCTACCAAGAGTCTCTTTCCAAGCTGAAAAGTTAGTGTTTGGGTTAAATATCCACAAACGATATGTTCTAGATAGCAGTCAGAGCAGCAGTTTACAGCTTTCAGATCATTATGATATCATAATGCTATCATGTGTGAAAATTCTAAATTCTGCAGGTCCAGTTAATTTTCCACTTGTTTTAAATATCAATAGGTTAAATCAGCCAATGCAGGAACATAAAATGCATGCACTTATATTCAAGAAATAATCTAATAAATAAATAAATAAAAACATTTTGCACAGTGTATTCTTTTTTTGCATTCTTTTACAATTGAATGTAAGATTTTCTATTGCAAACTATAATAGTAAATAATAAAGAAATAAATTAATTGAAAGGGTAAACTGAAAATGTGCATGAACTTGAAAATGTCTTATTCACAAGTTAATCTAATTCATTATTGCAAGTATTGGTTTGCAAACGACTTTGTGCGAGTATGTGTGTTTCTGCATGGATGTCTGTAATTGAGAGCTGCGAGAGTAGGCTGAATAAGCAGTGCAAGTGTGTTGGAGTGTAAATCTCATTTTCTCCTCATTTCTTTCTCTTATTGGTTCATTAGGCCTAGCATTCCTAGATGTGGCTGGTGGCTATAACAGGCTATGCTAGCTAAACTAAAAATCACTTAAGTAATCTTTCACCCCAATATTTGAATGTGTGGGTAAACTATCGCTTAAAATATTACCTACACTCGCCGGCCACTTTATTCGGTACACCTGATCAATTGCTTGGTAACACAAATTGCTAATCAGCCAATCACATGGCAGCATCTCAATGCATTTAGGCATCTAGATGTGGTGAAGACGACTTGCCGAAGTTCAAACCCAGCGTCAGAATGGGAAGAAAGGGGATTTAAGTTTTAGAGCTGAAGATCTTTGGGTTCAGGCTTAATTTATATCATTGTACACTGGCTCGGGCCGGTGTTCTGTCGATTTTGCTACCTCCCATTAAAACAGTGGGTAGTACGATTCGACAACGAAAAATTCTACCTGTTAAATTATGTTTTATTAATGTGTAACATTACACCTACCACAACCTTAAACCTACCCTTACAGTAACGGACATACAGTAATTGTTTCATTTATCTTTTACAGATCACGACACAGCCAGGCACTCAGCTTCACATGCCATTCGCATGTCATTTATTTCTTGCACACAATAACTTGCATTACTCAAACCATTAGTGCTCCCTAGTGGCACTCATCAGTACAGTAATTACGTGTTATATTCGCGGTTGTGGATAGAAGGGATACATCTAGTACCGGAAACCAACAATAAATCTTTTTTTCGACCTATTAGATTGTGTTTTATTAACGTCTATACCTACCCCAACCCTAAACCTACCCTTACAATAATGCAGATACATTAAAAATTGTTGTTCAGCGTGAGAAAAAGGATGCAATATCGATGCGCGCATGCGCAGTAAACCGAGGATGGAAAATGTCGGGTAGGATAAAATGTCAGGACACCGGGCTCGGGCTTGCGCGGTAAATGAGCGGTCATGTGATGCGTTTCGATTACCGCGAGAAAGATGCGAAAATGGAGGCTGAGGAGGTGAAACGGAGGCTAGCCAAAAGTTTTGACCATGTGCATAATGTATCAAAGTAATCCAAGCAAGTATCCAACACTTAATCGTGTGTGTCTCTGGTGTGAGAAACTGAAACGCCACTGTCAGCAAGCTGTCGTGCGTAAACGGCACGAAGACTGGTTCGCGCGTGAAGTCATAATACAGGACCCAGGGGCGGACTGGCCATCTGGACGGTCCATCCAGCGGCCGTCGCCTGGCTGGTTCATCATCATAGAAAACGTGTCAGATGAAGTGATGCGGAGTATCTATTTACTCTACCTTCGCCCACCAACGTGTGATTGGGCTCGTCAAGATAACAAAGGACGTATAGTAATTATCAGTTATAGTGGCACAGATGGTAAAGTGTGTCATTCTCCTGTTGATGCGATCGACCCGGGTTTGAACCTACCTTTTGGCGAACTTTTTTAAACCCATTTGAAATTTCAAATCACACAGAAAAGCATTTATTTTTTTTATAAAAATGAAGGAACTAATAAAAAAGTTACAAATAAAGTCTCAGGTAGGGTAAGGGTACTAGGTGTAGGGAGGGCTTTATTATCCCAATACGGTGGCATCCATTTAATAATTTAAATAAAAATGTACACTCACTCAATAAGTTATTATTGCATACTGTTTTATAATGTATTGCAATATTGAGGTACATATAATTGCCACTATTTGCAATAAGTAGTATAAATAGCAGAAAATCCTGCTATTTTAACCAAGGTAAATAGCATCTATCGCTAAGAAACTTTGTTATTATCACTAAGTGCAAGCCGCTGCCTTAAGTGATTCTACAACGGGTTACATTTGAGATATTGAGTTAGAAAATACAGTAAATGAAGTCCCCTATAAGGTGATTAATCTGATTAACATGACACACACACACAAAGTTACATATACTCAAATTGAAGAATTCTGTTATTTCAGGTTTCTAGAATATAGGTTTATGTTTATCATTGTCATATTATACATTTAGCATTCTTCTCTTTTTATGTAGTTTTCAAGTATTTTAGTTCATACAATAATATATATTTATTTCAATCCCATGCTGATTTTTTTGGGATAAACAACAGCGCACATAATTTGTAATGGTTTTACTGATTTATAATGAGAATTGTAATGGTTTTAATAGAAACTGTAATGGTGCCTGTTGGTCTCTACTGGTAATTGGACATTTAAAAAAATGACCTCCACAGTCACCAGATCTCAATCCAATAGAGCACCTTTGGGATGTGGTGGAACGGGAGATTCACATCATGGATGTGCAGCCAACAAATCTGCTGCAACTGCGTGATGCTATCATGTCAATATGGACCACAATCTCTGAGGAATGTTTCCAACACCTTGTTGAATCTATGCCACGAAGAATTTTGGCAGTTCTGAAGGGGGTCCAACCCGGTACTAGCGAGGTGTTCCTAATAAAGTGGCCAGTGAGTGTATATACACTATACAAAGAACAATAGTGCTATTCATAAAAATACGGACATAAATAGTCTGGGTCAAGTCACTATATTTACATCAAACATCTTCTAAGAGGTATTCTGGGTTATGCAGTCTTTCACAAACTGATTTTAAATGGACTTCAGCTCCTGTGAATATACTGTACAGCAGAGGTTGTTATCCATTGATTTAAATCCATCTAAAATCCATTTCATGGACTCAAACCATCCATCACTGTTGCTCATGTAGCCAGCTGAGCATTCAGTGGCCGTTACTGGAGATGTAATTAGCATTGTGATACTACTACTAACCCAGATTCAACTGCAACATTGTAGAAATGTACAATTTCATTAGCTTTACTTGAGTGAATAAATATTTTACATAAATACACAAAGAGGTTTGTAACAAAATAACTGTGAATGTGATGCAGTGAGTTGTGAATTTAATTACAATATTATTAAACTGCTACTATTAGTTGTCCTTGTGGCAAAGAAGTGCATTTAGTATTCAATGTGCACTTCAAATCTTACAACTATATATACTTTTTTATAATTTTAACTATATTATTAAATGCATATTAAATTGTAACTTTAGAATTACAAATGTGTAGTTAAACACTTTAAACATGATTTATATTTTTATTTATATAAATCATTTTCCATTAGGATTTGGTTTAGGGTTACTTGCATGTAATTATGCATGATTTATTGTTATTATAATGGTAAGTACATGTAACATGTCTAACAAGGACATCTTAAAATAAAGTGTTACCCAATTTTCAATAAAAATTTCAATAATTTATATTTTAAGTTTACTACAAATGCTTGTCAGTACATTCAGCAGTAAGCTTCAGCCATATTTCAGAGACCATAGAATTATGAAATTACATATAAATACTTAAGTAGATCAAAAAGCACTCATAAGTTTAACTAATTGCAATTAATATAAAATTAAACTATAATACATTTATTTTAATTGCAATTAAGTGTGAAAGCTTTCAGTATTTTTTCCAAGTATAGCTATTATGTCTGTAATAAGTACTCTTTTTATGAGCATGACTATTATTATTTATTTTTGCACAAGAGTTGTGAAAGTTAGGGTGAAAAAGTCAATATATATATATTTATGTTTTGTATTTATAAGTTTGAAAATGTTTAGAAATGTAATCGAGATCAAAAGGTAAAAGTATTTGATATAACTTTATTTTAAATTTTATTGACGTTAGCATTTCTGTAACAATTTTACAGAATATTTACTATGTAATCCCAAAATGAACAATTTATTAAAACCCAAGATATAAAAATAAAAAATCCAGCCCTATATAAGTGTTTACTATAACTACCACAAAAAATAGACTAATTTGTATCTGATTGATAAAAAAAAACACAAAAACCTTTTATCACACTTACTTCTGAAGGAAATACTCCTTTATCATGATCATACAATAAATGCAAATAATAATTTAGTTTAGTAATTTTATTTAATATTTACACTGACAATTATTCTGGTATACAACATAAATGAAACATGTAAGCCTTATTGATTATTACATAAGAAAAAATAGCCAGACAGCTGCTTACTCATACAAAACAGTAGAGGAAAGCCTAGAAGTCCTATAAATCTGCAGTATACAGGCAGTAGGCAGTTGATGAGGGTTGGAGGTCACTGGCGGGGTAAGATGGTCCTCTGGGGTCCAGGCTGTGGGACGGTCTGCTGCTGCTGCTGCTGTAACTGATGTCGCAGCTGCTGGGAATAAGGGTCTTCCAGAGACTTAACTGATACAGTAATTTTTGGTCCCGTTTTCCATTCGATCCCACTGGTGTCAACAACTGAAGCTTCAACAGAGACCATATGTGTTCCCAGGATGGAGAAGTTGAGCAGGAACTGTGTGCTGAAGTAATCATTATGAGGCTCCACCTTCTGCTCAATCTCGTTCATCTTGGAATCAAGAGGAATCTAAATAAAAAGTTGACAGCATGAGAGGAGGCAACTGATCCTTCATTACTTCTGGAAAAAATAGTACTTGGGGATCAACAATGTGATCAAAATGAAGAAAATGTTTTGGACTCTTGAATGAACTGACCTTGAAGTCGGATCCGGGTTTTGTCTGTAGAGTAGAGCTGACTTTGAGGCAGACGGCCTGGATCTTGCGGAACAGGCCTGGAGAGGAGCCGTGCTGCACCACCCCCTCCACCTTTAAAGTCAGCTGCTGGTTGTTCTGCACTGGGATTGGCTCGTTTGGTGTACGAGGAGATGGAGAGAGAGCAAGCTAAAACAAACAGCATTTTAAAATGTTATATATATATATATATATATTAGGGATGTAATAAGATTATCAATATCGAGATAGCAAAACTGTCTCTATATTATCGTGGTCACATGACGATATGAAACGATAGGTCTTCGGGGCAAAAAGTGTAGTTTTTAAAATACATTTTAACTTCTTATTCAAACATATAAGGTCTTTAAAGTTGTGTTTTGGCATTTATGCTTTGGTACAGTATCTGTGAAATGAACTAAAACCAATAAGCACAATATGGCTTAAGGCCGTTCACACCAAGGACGATAACTATAAAGATAACGATAAAAGTATATATTTCTAAAAATCGTATATAGTAGAGTCCACTCCACAGCTATATCGGTAAAGGCACAGAGAAACAATATCGTTGGAATCACTCCCAGAATGATTTTTTTCCCAGCTGATGAAAGATAAATCATTGATACCCAATCAGAATCAATCCTACTATCACAAGCTCGAGAATTTAAAGCGGCAGGCGCATGTGCGCTTAGAATAAACAGACGATATCGTCTGCTGGTATTTTTTCTGACTTAAGTTTTCTTAGCTAAGAACATGGGTTGGAGCTCTTAATTTTGAACTCTTAAGCCCTATTCGCACGGGGTTAGTATTACCTGGTGACCTCCAGTCATTTGTAATGATCTCAATCCCATGCAAATCGGCCATGTCTGTAATTTGTAAAGTTAAAATTCCCCCGCAAATGACTAGGGCTGTAGTCAAGTCCACCTTTGTCGAGTCCAAGACAAGTCCAAGTCCAGGACTATCGAGTCCGATCAAGACCGAGTCCAAAGAGGTTCGAGTCCGAGTCAAGACCGAGTCCAAAGAGGTTCGATCCGAGTCAAGTCCAAGTCCAAATGAGACGGTCAAAACAGAGAAAGAAAAAAAATCTTCTTCAAAACCACATACTTAATTATTGATAATTTATGTGATACGAGAGACGGCATATCTTCTATTCTAATATAATAATTTTGCATTATTGTTTGTAATGATCTAAAAGCATTGCAGCAGCACTGTAATCAAATTAGGCTATTTTATTTATCCTCCTGAGACCCAGCTATAGTTTTTGCCTCAGTAGTGGACATTCTATTTTAGTGTATTTCTCTGAGACCTCACATGTCACAGATATAAGCCTGGATGTCCTGTACAGAGCACACTCAGGGCTTTATAGAGATACTAAATTTTTTAAACCCTCTCATACATCTTTAAAGATGGCTATATTTAATTTAGTGGTACATCCTTATGGAAATATGATTATATTCTGTAATGTCTTTTAAATCTGAATCATTTTCAGATGTTTGTCATAAAGCAACATCTCAGGAAAATGTTAAGTTTTCAAATTCAAATATGACTTCCTGTTATGAAAAGGACATCATTTCATACATGTCCACTGTAGAGGACATCAGGACTAAAAGCATGTGTATTATCATTTTGGGAGACAACAACCTTGAATAGGGAAATAAATTATATATCAGTTTGCTTATGAAATATATATTATTATTAAAAATCTGGCCATGTATTACTCCCATTATGAATTCTTTTTCAACATTCTGTCCCAACAGCACACATTAATAAGCAAATTAGATACAGTGTATAGGTACACTGTGTTTAATGGGAAACCAGTTTATGGAATTTTTTACACAATATTGCATAAAACAAAATGGTATATCAAATAATTTTGTTATACATTTTAAAACATAGTTGAGAATCATCCTTAAACAAAGTTTAGTATAAAAAAATCCTGAAACCTAAAAATGAATTTGTGATTTAAAAAAACATTGATTTTGTCGTTTTGATGTCTATTCAGCCATTTAATTTTATTGTGATATATATATTTTTTCTTATGGTCTAAACATGTAATGACATGAAAACTTTTTTTTTAGGGGGGCGGTCTCAGGAGGATATTTTAGGTTTAGCAATTTCACTAATATTTGACCAATTCTCGATTTTGTAAGATTGTATCAGTCAACTTGAAAATGTAACTACAACATGAGCAAGCAACTTTTTCTTTATTAACCCTCTAGTTAAAGAAAAGTATATTCTAAGTGCACCACACATGACGTTGTCTTCATGATGTAAATGTAAAAAAAAAATCACTAAATATCTTTGCAGAAAGATGAACTACAACTACATCTTGTACAAACTTATATTATGCATATTAGGCTATATGTTCTGAAATAATACAAGACAAATGCTCAAAAAAACTCAAGTAATTCCAATTCAAAATGACTGAAGGTATAACACCTAGAGTGCTATTATTAACTATAAAGGCTCTAAAACAATGAACAGCAGTTTTCAGCCTGTCACCTGATGCAAACTGAAATATCAGACATACAGTAGTAGTTCTTCACATGTTTTGTATTCGATTATGCTACTTTTCCATGTTTTTTATATGTACACAGGACGCGTTTGACGGTTGCCTCGCGTCTCTTGCAGTGTCTCGTGCATTAAACGGCATTTAAAAATGCGCACTCTAGTAATTAAAAGATGTTTAACTCACATCTTCTTGTATTTTTCTATTCCACTCGTGTCAACACAAAAAACACATTCTGTGTGAATGGCACGAGAGAGCATCACACGTGAACGGTTAATCATGTGCGCCGATTATTCTTTTCGCTTTACTGTTATATAAAGTGTCTAATTCTAGAGTTTATAATATTTCTATTCAAAATCGCGATTCCTCGATTTATAAAAAATCTAATTGTGGCAAAATATTAAATTCGAATTAATCGATAAAATCTGATAAATCGCCCAGCCATTGCCACAGTGTTTGCTTATTTTTTACTTTATTTACATTTTTGTGTAATTTATTTTATTTTATCATATGCCGTGCCTCCAGGCTTTATTCGTTTTGCTCTTATTCGTTCTTTTTCTTATTAATTTGGTGTCACGCGTTTGATGATTTTCAGATTTGTTGTTTTTTTACATTTAAACATTTTGCAAGTTTGTATTTTTATATTAGGCTTATAGCATGGTAATGGTGGTTTTGTTAATTAAAGTATGTTCATTGCAGAAAATGTGTCGTTGTAAGTTATAGATAAGCAATTGACCGGAAATGAAAGTGAAAGCAAAATGCGCACGGGCATTAATAAGTTATTTAAAAGCGAAAATGAAAACTCCAACAAACTTTGTAAAACCAAACTGTAATGCAACTTGCCGACAGCGTGTCTGTGGCCAAAATAAAGATTATTTATGCCTCCGCGCAGCGCACACTGCACATCATATGACGCAGCTGTGCATTTAACAGGCGACCAATAGCAATGCCCGTTCTAGATGGAGTTAAACCAATGGCAATTACATTACCCGTTGCGGAACAAGCGAGCCAGATTAATGGTTTTGTTTTGAAAGAGAAAAAAAAAGCATATATTGCTGGACTCGGTCGAGACCAACTTACATTTGGCGAGTCCGATGACCAAGTCCGAGACAAGTCGAGTCCAAATACCAACGAGTCCAAGACAAGTCCGAGACGATAGCAAAACGTCTCGAGTCCGGACTCGAGTCCGAGACCGCATAGTACTACAGCCCTAGAAATGACCTACCATATTTCACCGAACACTGAGGTCCTGTGATAATACAGGTGCATCTCGATAAATTAGAATGTCGTGGAATAGTTCATTTATTTCAGTAATTCAACTCAAATTGTGAAACTCGTGTATTAAATAAATTCAATGCACACAGACTGAAGTAGTTTAAGTCTTTGGTTCTTTTAATTGCGATGATTTTGGCTCACATTTAACAAAAACCCACCAATTCACTATCTCAACAAATTAGAATATGGTGACATGCCAATCAGCTAATCAACTCAAAACAATAATAATTATATTAATAATACTTAATTAACATTGTGATTTATCATCCCTGTTATAGTATTATTCATAAGTCTTTTTTCACCATCTTTCCAAGTTCTGTAGCTCAGGTCCAAAAGAAATGTAGAAAGAATTTACAAAATGAAAACACCAAATACATTTGTGATCTATTTCCATTTGTTATATTCAAAAGGGAAATACTGGCACGGATGTTTAAAGCGCAGAGGTCACCTTTTTTCATTCCAATAGGAGAGATGGACTTTTTTTTCTTTAGTATTATTATTTTTTTGTGCTGTATTACTGGTTACGGTGTTATTTCGGTTTCAAAAGGCAGCAATAAATAACACTTTAATATCTAAAGAGTGTTTATGTGATTTTATGTTGTGAAATGTATAAATGCATAATAATCATAATAACCGTGAAACTGTGATTATTCCTCAGACTATAATCGTACCAACAAAATCTATAATCGTTGCATCTCTACAGGACAGATGTGAAAACTTGTCATGAACTTGTACACTCGGTGCCAAGAAGGGTCAGAGCAGTATACTGAAAGTTATGGAGGACATACTAAGTACTAGAATATAATACATTAACATATAATACAACAAAACTGGCTAATTTACTTATCTTACAGAAAATATTTTGTATCTATTTTGTTGTTTTTATTAAGTATATGTTTAATACATATACATTTTACAATCTTTCCATGAATTATATTAGTGATCATTAAGAAAATACATATTTTATATTTATTCAGAGGGGGTGTACTCATTTATGCTATGCACTGTGTGTGTGTGTGTATATATATATATATATATACATACAGTAGTCAACATTTGAAGTGGATCAAAAGTTCATCAAAGTTGTCCTAAGTCATGACATTAATGGCTGTATGTTGAGTTATTTTGAGGGGACAGCAAATTTATACTGTTATACAAGCTGTACACTCACTGCTTTACATTGTAGCAAAGTGTCATTTCTTCAGTGTTGTCACATGAAAATATATAATCAAATATTTACAAAAATGTGAGGGGTGTACTCACTTCTGTGAGATACTGTATATAGTAACAGGCAATGTAAAAGTACTTAATTAAATATACTTTACTTGTACCTGAATACTACAAAATCTTAGTAATCTTACTAAAAAAAAAAATATAATATTGACAACTTCTTACAATTTCACCACATTTAAAGTACACACATTTTTTCTAAATGGGAATCCCATTTCAATTTATACTTTTATTATTAATTTATATTATAATAATTATTTTTAGTAGTATATCAAATAAAAATGAAATCAATGAAGAAATACCACTATAATACTGTTGAACTGTAAAGTATATAAAGTTTATAATTTCGATGCAGTCTTTGCAATTTGTTAATCACACAAAATTGTAAAGGTATTGTTAGAATTAATTAAAATAAATAAATAAAAACAGTTACCGACCAACTTGCAAGTAACACCGTTTCATATACTCGCCATCACAGGTTTTTACTCGCATTTGAAGGCAAAAAATTATATTTAATTTTTTTCTCTGAATGTTATCACCGTTAAAGTAAATATTTCACAGCTAATTTTTCATTTAGCAATTTATGAACATTTATAAAATAGTTACATTTTTCCTAATTATACAGATTACTTACTTTAATGCTGGTGGATTGACGCTTCTGGAAGAAATATCTCTGGAATGACAGTGGTACCTTCAAAATGGCTATAACAGCATCACACAGACAGCCAGTGTGCTTGAAAAAGAAAAAAAGGCACATTTAAACAAGTAAGCAATGGAAAAAAGAAAGTCAAAATGTGCCTATAAAAAGTGAATCCAACTGGATTACAGACAGAAACAGTCGGCCAATGAAAACCTTAAAACATTACCAGGTAAGAGACAGGAGGGTGCTTCCTGGTTAGGTTTTCCACTTCCTCCAGGACGCGATTGAACACAGCCAGCATTCTCAGTTCATACTCGCTCTCTGCCAGTACTGATCCATGTGTGCCAAACTCCTGGAAACTGAACCAGAGAACCTCATGGATGTCTTTACAGTAAGTGCAAATGAAACATTCAAACTAAAATCTATTATAATAAGAGTCTTTATGTTGTGCCTAATAATCTTTAAAACCTCTTGTTGTAATCCCATATTGAATATTTGAAGCATTGTTATTAAGTTAAAATTCATTTTACTGAATCATTCATCTGGTCAGTAAAACATATCAGGAACCAGTTGGAAAAAAACTACATATTCATAGTTGCATAACTGAGAGTGGTAAATGTTCGAGTATTCTTACCTGGCCGTTTGCGGATCAATTATTAAAGCCTCAATAACATAAGATACAAGCAAGCAGCTTTGCTGTTGTCTAAGAAAGGTTTTAAGGAAAGTGCAAATGTTTGGCTAAATATTTTACGATGAGCTCTTCATTCACTGTGACCTTGCAAATGCCATATTTAGTTTGAAACAATAGCTAAAAAAGCTGTAAAGCGTGTTACTTTTGGAGCGGTATAACGAAAAATCACTAACGTCAACAAATTATTAAAGGTAAACAAATCTGTGACACTCACCATGCAAACTCATTTTGTAGAAAGTTTTTTTTATAACTTTTTTAAATAATTTAATTTGTTAGGGTTTATATATATAATTTTATATAATTAATATAAATTATAATTGTAAATATAATTAAATATAAATATAATTTTTGAGGAAACGGTGATACATTACCATTAAAACGTTTGAGGCAAGTATGATTTATTTATTTAATTTTTTACAAAAAAAGTTAATACATTTACTCAGCAAGTATATATATTACATTTATTTAAAAGTGACATTTATAAAGACATGTATAATATTAGAAAATATTTATATTTTCAACAAATTCTGTTAATTTAAGATTTCTATACACCAAAGAATCCTGAAAAAATGTCAGTTAAAAAAATGATCCTAGTTCTTTAACCACTAGTGTATATTATTTAAAAAAAATGAAAACTTTTGTTAAATTAACACAAATTAATGTGTAATTATTAATAATAATATTAATATAAGTTGATAATAAATTAAAATAGAACCATTTCACAAGTCAAACTGATAGTTAAATGACATAATTAGCAATAAGACCTATAAATAAATACATAACTGTTTTTGCACACAGATTGCCCTCCAAGGCACAAAAAGGATACAGTTCAACATTACGGAGGGTGGCGTAGTCGGCATCAAACGAAGACTGATACAGGTCGGCATAGCGAGCTGCCAGACTTCTAAATTCATCCATGGCTAATTTCATCTGAGTACATCCAATAAAAACACACAATAAATATGCCATCCTTATAAAAGACAACATAATTATAGACAACATAATGAAGCAACAGCAGGAACACAAACAGTATGCAGTATGTTTTTGAGCACCTGTGTTGAAATGCGTCCGCAGCGCTGCAGGTCGCTGCCTGAGGACAGAGCGATGGTGGTGGCGATGGCAGGAGGGGGGCTGGTCTTCAGACTGTTGCAGGTGCAGATGAGCTGGGACAGGGCCTGAAGAGTATCTATCCGCAGCTTCACAAACTCACACTGGAACGTCAAAGGACTCAGCGGCGTACTGGCAGCCTGAAGACGAAACAGGATTACAGTCAGTCACAAAAACACTCTTCAATATGAATATAACCCAACAGAGGAATAAAGGAAAGCAGCCGGTAATAGACAGAATACAAAAAATGCATAAAGAGGATGACTGGCGAATCCTGACCGTGAGAGACGCAATTCCCTTCTGATAGGATTTGAGTGCTTCAGAGATGGCGCTCATGGTTGCGCTGTATTCACCATCTGAAAGGCCGCTGAGGCACTGCTCCGCCTGAGAGAACTCCATCAGACTGTTCAGCCAGAAGTAGAAGTGCTCTGAGGCCACGCGGGTACGAAGACTCTGGTACAACTCCCGAGAAAAATCATGGCAGCCCTGTGGACAAATTATAGGTTAAAGAGCATTGGAAAGAGGTCATTTCATTGTATTCAGCTACTTGCACAAATACATAGACAAAGGTGTCTGGGAAAGTCTCGCGAAGACTATCAAGAACTATCCAGGTCACATTTCATCCTAAAATGAAATCAAATCAATTGAAAAAAAAAAATTAAATAAAAAAAATGACATGAAATATAAATGAACTCAAATCAAATTAAAAAGTCAAATGAAAATAAAATTTAAAACAAAATTAAATAAAAAAATACAATACAATACAATAAAATGAAATAATATTAATTAAAATAATTAACTGAAAATGTTTTATGAAATTACATTAAATGAAATGAAATACACTTAATTAAAATAAAATGAAATAAAATAAAACGAAATAAAAGAAATGGAAATTTAATAGAATAAAATAAAACAAAATTAAATACAATAAAACGAAATAAAATAAAAAATGAAATTAAATAAAACAAAATTAAATGAAATAAAAAAATGAAATGATTAAAAAAAAAATGAAAAAAAATGAAACAAAAAGAAAGATTTTTAAGGGACATCAGGAGTCAGAAAAGGATTTCTTCGTCGTAGCCCAGCTCACCATGCGGGAGGCCTGTCTGGCAATGCGGTACACGGTCCACCCATTGGCCACATTCTCCAACTGCTGCCTGATCACAGTCTTTACTTCGGCCGAGAGTGAAGCCTGACTGGCCACGAATAATACTGTTGCCAAAGAAACCTAAGAAGCACAAGACAAAATTGTACTGTTTTGGGAAAATGAGATTTAAACACCATTTGTGTACCAGAAGCATTTTTCTTACCAGAAGCTCCTGCTGTTTCTCTGAGGTTCTGTAACTTGCCACCCCGAAGAGGTCCAGCAGGTCTCCCAGCATTCCCTCTGCCAGCACCGGCTGCTGTGTGGCAATAGCAGCCAGAGCCTGACACATGAGCACCAGCGCAGAGTCACACGCACAGTGCAGCTGCGCCAGCAGGAGCTCCACAGAGCTCTGACTGAGATGAGGACAGCTCTTCAACATCTTCACCAAAGAGGTGAGCACCGTCTGAGTTACAAAAAAAAAGTTAAGATTTAAAGTGATAGCCCACCCAAAAATGAAAATGCCATCATCATTTACTCACTTTCAAGTCTTCTGTTGAACATGAAAAAAGATATTTTGAAGAATGTTGGTAACCAAACAGCTGACGGTAGCCACTGATTTCCATAGAATGAAAAAATCATACGGAAGTAAATGGGGACCGATAAAGGGTTAGTTCACCCAAAAAACGAAACTTCTGTCATTAATTACTCACCCTCATGTCGTTCCAAACCTGTAAGACCTTCGTTCATCTTCGGAACACAAATGTGACCCTCTTTGTGAAAACCCAGCTAAAGTCAATTTTTTTGTGATTTGCAGTTTTCTACAAAAAAATCATCCTTCATATGGTAAAGAACATTCTGTGAAAATGTAACCTTTATATCTTTAATATTGACTGAGTAAGGTCATGTCAAAGTTTGAAATTATAGTGAAATTAATGGTAGAAATCGAACTTTGATGCTTGTTTTCTCATAATTAGATTTTTTTCATAATCCTGGATTTCACAGAGAGGGTCACAAATTATTATATTTTTGATCAAATCCAGGTGTGCTTAGACCCTGCATAGACAGCAAAGGTACTACCACGATCAAGGTCTAAAAATGTAGCAAGGACATCAATAAAACAGTCCATGTGACATCAGTGGTTCAACTGTAATTTTATGAAGCTACGAGAATACTTTTTATGCGCATAGAAAACAATAATAATGACTTTATTCAACAATTCTTCTCCTCCTCATCCCGTTTGTAGCGGCATGCAGGGTCTGAGAGCTCTCAGAATGATGTCTTAAATTGATCAAAAATATCTTAAGCTTCTTTTAAGGCTCCTGTTCATTGTTAACTGAAGATGAACGAACCCGTCTGTCTTACAGGTTTGGAACGACATGAGGGTTACTTGAGTTATTTTGCACTGTCCACTGAGTGGACTGATTCGATTACATTTCACTTTTAATTATAGTATAATTCATTATTTCATTTTTGGGTGAACTATACATTTAACGGTTCGGTAACACACACTCTTCAAAATATCTTCTTTTGTGATAAACAATCTGAAGGGGAGTAAATGATGACAATATTTTCATTTTTGGGTAAACTATCACTAAAAATTCTCATCATAAACTGAAGTGAAGAAGCATGGTGGACGATGTGGACTTGCAGTCTAATGGCCTTTGTTACACATGTGCACAAGAACGTCTTATTTGTCATTTTATGGTAAGTGTAAGGTTGTAAAGATATACCGGTATGACGGTATACCACGATATGAACACGTACGATTATCATACCGTGTACATTTGCTTATTTACGGTATTTGGAGAAAATAAAAGACGCATAATCTCACCTGCGCCTAGACAACAACTTTCCACTTAACTGTTCTCTTGCTCCACCCACACGTGCAGCGGAGACAGCATCAGAGACAGTTATCTCTAATCTCTATCCCACGTCGAAATATAAATCAAAATTGGTAGTATGGGAATACTTTGGATATAGAAAAGACGAACGCTTATTTGTCCTCGAGGATAGACACAGTTCGCAAAAACTGGTCGCAAAGCAGCCGCAAAAAGAGGAAACACATCGAACATGTTTACCTATATTTCAGAACACCATCCCTCTGTGAAGATATAGTTATGTCCCATTTATAACTTAAAAGTTAAAAACTTATGATTTCCGTGATGCGGAGTGAATCCCAGAATCCAGTCATGACAATGAATTTACAATGCAGATGTCACATAAAACGCGCGGTTTGATGGATTGATGAATAAATCAAAAACAGAGCTGTCAAATCAATACATGGTCTAGTGTCTGTGATTATTAAAGCGAAAAACACTGCTATATAAAAATATAATCTGTTTGTTTTGCGTTTCTCTCTGTGAGTGAGTGGCGTTGTGTCGTACTACATACTCTGTATGCGTGCTGGCGCCGCTCTACAGCGCCTGCTGTCTACTCTGAGGACAAACACAGAGAGCCTCACTGACATGAACAATTAATAATCCTTTCATCGTTTTATTTGAGAAAACCATTGCTACACGGTATTCACTACTACCGTCTTTCCGCTCATAGTGTTTAACAAAAGAGTATAGCGCCTGCTGTCGAATTTTCTGAAAATAAAACTCGAGGGAGAAATCGAAAGAAATTGTGAGGACAAACACAGCCTGAGAGCCTCACAAGGTAATAATAATAATAAGTGGAAATATTTTAAATGAAGTGAATTTGACACTGAGAGAACAATTAATAATCCTTTCATCGTTTTTATTTGAGAAAACCATTGTCAAATACTGTTGTTTTGACTTATGTGATTTTGATCTATTACTTTTTTTCAAAGCTATTCACTACTACCTGTCTTTTCTTATTTTGTGATATTTGAACTTTTTTATAAATGTTATGAATGGTGCATTTATTTTAATTTTTTTTTCATTGTGAATAAATTATTCTGTGTCTCCTCTATTAATCACTACCAAACATTTGCATGATTAAGTTTTTAATTTATGGAAAGGCAGCATGTATGGGTAAGTTAAAGTTTAGACGCTTCAAATGACTATCTTATAATCTGGATATTTAAGTATTACTGCCCTCTGTTATTATTCTCGTTTTTGTGTAGTTCACTGGCGGCGCACACTACCCATGGAAGTCAGTTTCGCCTTTGGGCTTCTAAATACTGCCCTCCTCGTTCAAAGTCAAAATAAACCGCTTTTTAACTCGAAGAAATTGACAGAAATGACGACTGCACTATAATGTAGCCTACTTCTAAAATAATAATAATAATTTATAGAAACATTTAAGGAATATAATTTCCCCCTCATTTTTATTTAGTAAATCTCTGTTGTGCAGCCCTTTACGAAAGCATAAAAGGATAAGTTATTTCATTTGATTACATTTTAAGACATTAAATTGTTAAAGCTTTATGCATTAATTTCAATACCACCATTTTTGATAGTATATTTGTATTATATCATAAAAGTACAGAATCCAGAAAAATTAAGTCAAACCAGAATTTATGGATTGTTATGAATTATTAATGATGAATATAAGTTGTTAAACTAATACGTAATCAATGAAATTTGAATAAGCACATGCTTCCAAACATTTGTTCAACCAAAAAAAAACCTGTTTTGATTGTTTAATACCGTATACCATGATACCGTGAAACCGTGATATTTTCTGAGACTATTATCATACCGTCAAAATCTCATACTGTTACAACCCTAGGTAAGTGTGCTCACAAGCAGACCCTATGTTCCATTCACTGGTCTAGACTTTACAGCAGTCTACAATCTAAATATATTTTTATATTAGCAAAATTTGTTTTTGCTTAATTCAATTTATTTAATTCAGACAAATAAAGTTCCATTTTCTTCTAGTATGAAGTAGTGGTCGACCGATATATCGCCAAGGCCAATATATCGGCCGATATTTAGAATTTTTCAAATATCGGCATCAGCCGATACGTTTTTCTGTTGGCCGATGCATTCGAGGTGGGACTTCTCAAATTTCTTAAATATAAATTAAAATAAAATGAAATCGGCCATCCCGCTTTCCAAGATATCAGCATCGGCTGTCAAAAAAACAATATCGGTCAACCACTAGTATGAAGCACGGCTCACATAGAGGTCACTTTCAAATCAAACAGCTTTCTGTTGGTCAGTGCAGCGTAGACAACAGTGAATAGCAGAGAAAGAACCCTGAACCATCTCTCGTCTCTCCACTCTTTCTGATTGGCTGTTTGAAAACTGGTAAATACTGTTTGACTTCCTTTCTTATCTTGAGTGGGTGTCAGAAACAGAAAGAGATGATTACATGGAGACACGTTTTTTAATTAAAATAGTCATATTAATCAAGGATTTATTGACATGTAATGCACCTTATTTCAATTTGTACAGAAATAGTTATGATTATTTAATTTATTCACTATATTGTTTATTATTAATGTCTCATTTCAGTTTTAGTTCGGCTCTAGTTTAGTATTTATTCCAGTTTTTATATGAAAAGGTTCATGGAGCGTGGATGACAATTCATCCACAGAGTAAATCCTTTTCACTGAACATATTTCTAAAAATAAGTTTGAAAAAGTTGTCGGTAGCTTGGGGATGTTGAAGGCGAGTGACCATGGTGTAGTTCGTTTATAGTCTAAGTTTAGCTTTTAGGTTCTGGTGCTTGTATTTAGGCATCAAAATTCATAAAAGTTATATTTTTTGTGAAGATTATCTTGATGGACAAAACATGTAAGTTTCATGAACTATGGTTGAACACAGAGCTTATTTTTTGCGATAAAATCCTAATGGCTTTTTGTGTGATGCTAACAGACAATCGGCCTAAAAATTGGCATCATATTTCCACCACTCTATTTTCGTTCAGTTCGTCTGACATTTTTTTACACATTAATCTGAACAGATAAATTGCATGTGGACAAACAGACAAATCGCAAATGGACTTCATTAGAATATTTGCATTGATGCAAACAGGCCCAATCACATTTACCACTGCACAGCAAAATCCAGTCATTTAAATAGGAATTTTTGCTATTGGGAATTCTACATGAGAGGAAAACATTTTCAATGCAGATTTGGCATCACATATATTTGCCATGTTGACCAACAAAATATTGCTTGGTTTGAAAGCGACTTCTGTTTTAGGGGTGCCTTGTGCATCACTACCCTACAGACAATGTAACATTGCTCTTATTTGTCAGCGAAATATCACAAAAATCCCACAAAAGGAACCTTAAGTATCCAGTTCTTGGCCAGAATAACCTGCAACATGAACCTGGCTCTGTGAGACTACTGAAACATGTACTCAGAAGGAGACAGTTGGGTCAAGTGACATATTCGAAGCTCTGTAAACTCTGAATAACACTTACTTTGAGTGTGGCCTGCGCAGTCTTACTGTCATCTTGACTGCAGAGCAGAATGAGAGACTCCATCCCCATCACTGTTTCTTGTTCCAGCTGGATGACCTCTGACAAAATATTTAAATTAAAGGGATAGTTCACCCAAAAATGAAAATTCTGTCATTAATTACTCACCCTCATGTCGTTCCAAACCCGTAAGAACTCCGTTCATCTTCGGAACACAAATTAAGATATTTTTGATGCATTCCGAGAGCTCTCAGACCCTGCATAGACAGCAAGGACACTACCACGATCAACACACAGAAATGTAGCAAGGACATCGTTAAAATATTCCATGTGAAGGACACCAAGCAAAAACTTTTGGAAGATTCAACAACAGTCTGGGAGATGGAGGCGGTTCAACAGTGAAGTGTTGCTTCACTTTACAAAGCTATGAGAATACTTTTTGTGAATGTAAACGTTCAGTGGATACTCCCCAAAATGGCGCTATAAAGTGACATGGAGGAGACGATTTGTTGAATTATTTTTGCTATGTTCTTTGTGCACAAAAAGTATTCTCGTAGCTTCGTAAAATTATGATTGAACCGGGGATGTCACATGGAATATTTTAACGATGTCCTTACTACGTTTCCGAGCCTTGATCATGTAAGGATCCTTGCTGTCTATGCAGGGTCAGAGAACTCTCGGAATTCATCAAAGATATCTTAATTTGTGTTCTGAAGATGAACGAAGGTCTTACGGGTTTGGGGTTGGTTTCATTTTTTAACTCTCTCTTTAAGGTATTTATAAAATCTTTTTTTTGGCCTCCTTGGGCTTATACAACCTAAATTAAATAAGCCTACAAACTTTTGGTGAGGGGAAACCAACCTTTCTCTGGACAGGAAACAGTGATACTGGTCAACACTGTGATTCCATGGGCTGCCACTGCCAGGTTACTATGATAACAGCACTCCTGCGCCAGCTTTACCAGGTCAGTGTGACGGGGCGCTGGAGACGCCTCACCTGCATCGTCCAGAGTGATCAGGTGGTTAAACTCACATGCGAAATGTAACGAGACCACGTGATATCATCTGTATATACTTGCATAAATGCATTTTTAGTAAAGTCAATATGACTTCATACCTGTATTAGGGCTGAAGTACTGTTCAATAGCAATGGTCCCGGATAGTGTGGAGAGGACAGACAGCATTCCCAGCTTCAAACTGTTGTACGGGGTGCTGAGAGCACATTCACATAGCACCTACAACACACAACTTGTAAATTACCTTTACTGTAGTAAGTGAACCAGCTGTCCCACATTTATTAATGACTCTCTGACCTGTATGTTCTTCCTGGTCCACAAGTGAGGAGCTTTTTTAGCTAAGAGCTTGAGATCCTGAATGGAGAGTCTTTTCACTGCTTTTCTGGGGTCCTCCTTCAAGTACTGGAGAAGCAGACGAACCTACAAGACAAAAAGGAAAACAGAAAGAAATACTGAAAAAAAAAAATATATATATTACATACACTACCATTTAAACGCCTGGGGTCGGTAAGATTTGTTTAATTTAGATTTTTTTAGAAGGCTCTTATTTTCATCAATGCATTTATTTGATAAAAAATACAAATATATATATATATATATAGATCTAAAAACCATCTAGCACCAGTGCAAATATTGTTTTAAATTATGTAAAATGAGTTCAAGTCAACAGACTCAAAACAGAAATGCATTATGTTGCGCCATGTCAAATCTAAATAGTTAACTATTATAATCAATGAAGCTGTCTGCACTGGATGTTCCCATCTGTGACCAGTTTGTAGTTTGTAGAGTACACTGAAATGTTTTACTTGGTAGCAGATTTTAAAATGCTACTGTGGATACACTGCAGTAACGAATACAATATTTCTGATTCAGAGAATCAGTCCTGCTGCTCTAAATATTTTGTACATTAACAAAAAACAGTGAATATATGAAGAAATTGATTGATTTTGTAGCATAAACACCATTAAAATATACTGGCTTCAAGACAATATAAGACATCAGTAGACATGCTCTGACCTGCTCTGGGATATCGACGAGTGAGGAGGTGGCCAGCTGGGTGAAGGTGTGCAGCGTGACGATGAGCATGGGTGTGGAGGGGTAGGAGGACACCAGCTCCTGCAGTAACTCCCTGCTGCACGAGGCCTGACTGGCATCATGGTGCATGTGCTGCAGCATCGGGATCAACTTCAGCTTCAGCTCCACTGGAGTGTCCAGTCCTTCAGTCAAACACACACAATCCAGCCCCAGTTCAGTCAGACTGGAGGCCACTAATACAAACCATCAAGACCACTCACATGAAGATAGCACATACCTTGAATCATTTCACTAATCTTGTTGCAAATTCCTGCAGCAAAATCTCTGGGGGGGGTGCAATAAACACATACAATGAACACGACAGGCATTATTTCCAGGGTTATTATAGTTGACTAGAAACATAAAACATTGTTGTTACTTGAAATAAAATCAACGCAAACTAAAATAAATTGACACTAAAATAAAATAAAAACAATAACTAATAAAAATTAACTATTTGATTTAACACTAAGTACTATAATTTTAAATAAAACAGAATATATATATATATAATAAATCATTAAAAAACGATATTACCTCAATGATACTAAAATAACATTGATTATTTCTACAATAAAAGAAAATTAGAATATGGTTACGAAATTGTTACCAGACCTCTATGGCATCTCAGTCAAGCTTTTACATTTTCTAAATGTTTTGTATTTTCCCCCTTTTTAACTGCAAATAATATAGTACAAATAAAGTCTGATCATATGCGTTTCATGCTTTTAGTTAATTTATTTATCTTTTTTTCATTTATTTGGGTCTTATAACATTTTTAGATTGTTTAACATACATACATACGTATGTATATATATATATTATATATATATACACAACACACACAACATATATTTACATTTATGCATTTAGCAGACGCTTTTATCCAAAGCGACTTTTTTAAAGCTTACATTTTTAATCAGTATATATATATATATATATATATATATATATATCCATACATTGTATATCATATCCATTATTCTATTCAGGCCCATTCACACCAAGAATTGCAACTATAAAGATAACTATCACGATAACTATAAATACAACAGTAACTATATTAAAATCCACACCAATGCATATTCTGTCTATCAGTAGACTGGCTGTCATAGTGTACACTTACTTAGAGTGCGATGAGAAACTAGCAGCTGCAAAAATGGCTGCCTCTACTTCAACATTATCATGAGAGTCCAGACTTTGCCGGATGCTGTGATGGGCATTTTTTCTTTCTGGAATAATAGAGGCTAAGCTTCCCAACATCCTGTCAAAATGCACAAGACACCAAAACATATGTATCGAAAATGTATACAATCACATTATAATTCCTAAGCATATTCTATGACGGTCTTTGACATAATAATTGATAACTTAATCTAAATCACATATTAGTTGGACGCTGATAAGAAACGCATGACATTTGTAAAATAAAGTAAAACATTTTGAAGAAGTGCATGCAGAAAACACTCACAAGTACCTGAGAGTTATTGCTCTGGCAACAGGATCATTGCTATGAATGACGGAAAACACTCTTTTGACAAACTCATCCACGTTCAGAATCTTCTCCAGGTGTTTCTCGCTCAGCTGTGTGACCTTCAGCACACAGAGTCGCAGAAAGTTGTTCCTAATTTGACAGGGGTGAAATTACAGATTCATAACCTTTCACTCAGTACAAATCCTTAAATACATTTCAATTCCAGATACATTTCATAACAGAGACAGAACAGAAGCACAACAAAGCATTGTCCTAGACAAATATTATTATTCAGAAATATTTGACCAGTGCAATTGACTAATCAGATGCAAGTATTCCAGAGAGCCTTGTAATAACAGCATATGCACAGCCTCAAAGCTAATAGATATGAATTTTCTATATTTAATGCACATAATTACCCAAGTCTGAAGATGTCTGCCAGTTTCAGGAAGGCAGAGTTGATGAGGATGGGAAAGGGATACTTCTGAAAGAGTTTGGGGAAAAGGACCACGGCTTCACATTGCTCGCCCAGCTTACAAGACCTTAAACCTTTAATGGTGCGAGAATGAGAATGCCTTGGTATGTTAATGTGCAACCGGTTGTTTTCATTACAATGGAATTATGTCTACAGATTTCATTCTGTCTGAATATAAATAAACACTATACTGCGTTATCAAATGAACAGATAATATATGTATAGCTAAATCATAACACACAACCTTTATCGAGCTCCATCAGCGCAGAATTGGCGTCCAGCTCCTGCTCTCCATAAGCAGCCTCCGACAGAAACGAGCGCGCTGCGGAGAGCGACATCATTTATTAATAGACTGCGCGAAAAACGTGGAACGACAGACTGTTTTAAGACTCAGTATTTCATTCGTTAGATCAGATAGACTTGGTGCATGAAGTTTGAAGCGGATGACCCGGCTGCAGTGCAGGTCACGTGACAGACCAAAGCCAGGATCTTACGTCGGGTTTCCGTTGAAGCACAAAGAACGCTTCTTCTTCTTCTTCTTGGTTTTATGGCGAATTGCAATCATGTTTTGTCAGGTGCATATCGCTACCTACTGTACCGGAGTATGCAGCATGGATTAGCCTATAGTTCAATGATTCTGCTTAACAAAAAAAAAAAAAAAAAAAAAAAATTGAAATAAATAAATACCGGGATAAAATAATAATAATAATTCTTATACACAAAGAACGCTAGAAGCGAAAACGATCAATGGCTGTGTCATAAAGAGGGCGTGGCCTATGCGTTGGTGTCAACTCTGATTGGTCTCTGACTCTTCTAATAAAAACAAGTTGTTTTACTCTGATCTATCTATCTATCTATCTATCTATCTATCTATCTATCTATCTATCTATCTATCTATCTATCTATCTATCTATCTATCTATCTATCTATCTATATCTGTCTGTCTGTCTGTCTGTCTGTCTGTCTGTCTGTCTGTCTGTCTGTCTGTCTGTCTGTCTGTCTGTCTGTCTGTCTGTCTGTCTGTCTGTCTGTCTGTCTCTGTCTGTCTGTCTATCTATCTATCTATCTATCTATCCAGTTATGTTCTGTACATACTCTGTTTAATATTGTATATAGTAACTCCACTGTACATGTGGTAAGTTATAGCTTCACTTATTCTGCACTTATATGTATATAAAAGGACTATTCCTGCATTTCATTAGCTACAAATCTACTTGGTACTCTTACTTTATGACAATAAAGTATTTTGAAGTCTGAATCTGCATAATCTTTTATCTGATACTATTA